>JAXDDW010000074.1:885000-1042500 GCA_034670385.1 Hoplostethus mediterraneus
GTGTGCGCGCGTGCATGTGGGAGGGTGTGCATCTGTGCGTGCACGTGTGTACGGCAATTGCCAGTTCGTGCACTGAGTGACAGGCTTTTAACCTGGGAGTTTGTGAAAGGGCTACCACACATTGTTGCTTTTCCCAGACAACAGCACTCTTTTAATGGCAATTAAACTCCCTGAAAGCCTTGAAACTGCTGAAAAGATGAGGATCGGTTAAGAAAAAAGAAACGGTAATGAAAAGAAAGAATGCGGTAACAAAGAGACAGGAAATGGAGGAAAAAACGAGAGAAGGGCCACTCAATTGAGAATGACATCCCAGAGATCATGTTTCCGCAAGATTTGCTGCTTTAATATAAACCCAATTAATTCCAGTGTAAGAGGAGTAACACTTTGCAACATGTGGTAGTAATGGGCCAGCTTCAAAACCCATATACCTGTTGGCAATGATCAGTATCACCGCACCATATATGTTTTATTTGGTCTGGGATATGATCAGAAATCCTCCATCCCGTGGCCCTGAGAGACCGTGGCACTCGGGGGGGAACCGACTTCAACTCGCGCTCACGCTGCGTTTATTAGCCCTATTCACTGGGACTCGCGTGGAGATTTACTGCTCACTTCATCTTGAAAGCTTTTTTATTGTTGTAATGTTCACCCTGAAAGAACATACTAAGTCCCGGTGTGGGTGTATATCACATACGTACAGGAGCCTCGCCTGTGACTGCAAAACCCTGCGGTTTGTGATATGCACACAAATATGAAAGGCTGACAGACATTCACCTTTTTAAACACACACACACACACACACACACACACAAACAGAGTACACACACATGCATGCACAGCTGCACATCCCAGCTGCCCTCGAGGCGATATACTGTGGCTTCTTCAGGTCTGCGGGATTAAAATGAAGGTTTAATAAACACGTTGCTTTGTAGTCAGAGGATTAACCCTCCCCCAGCCCCCATTAATGATGCACACACACACTCTCTCCAGCACCAATACATACTAATTGAGTGAATCTCACACACACACACACACACACACACACACACACACACACACACACCTTTGCTCAGTTCCAGCTCAAGGCTCCACTTCTGCTGTGGAATTTGCCGTGTAATGGCGTTAGGGCGGCTGGAGGAGCCGTGCTGGAGGCTGGAGGGGGAGCGGGGTGGGGGGGGTGGGGGTGCCAGGAGGGGGAGGAGGTGGGAGTCTATGGCATGACTGACTGGAGTATTTCTCCTCAATAGTATCATTCTCTTCAGCGTTCTCTTCATAAGGCCCCACCTCTGCCCAGGTAGCTACTACTATCCCGCACGAGTAAGCCATATATCGGTTGAAAGGACTCCGAGGGTGAATAAATTTGACAGAGTTCATACTGTGGGGTTTTAAACTGCTAGTGAATGGGGGCGGGGGCAGCGGGTGAGGCATACCGGGGGAATAGGGAGGTTGAGCAACGCGAACGGAGCGAGCCCTCCGGGGGCGGCTGTTTCTTCAAAGCTGATCCCCACTGAGTTTAATCCTTGACATCACGTGAGCAAATCCCACCGCTGCCACCACTGTCTCCTCCAGACGCCCTGTGGTTGCGGGTTTATCGGCCCGAGGATGGATGTGGGAGAGCGCGTCTATGAATTCCTACTCCTGTGCTTGCGCTGCAGTTGCTCTGAATTGCACACGGGGCGTGGAATGGGCAGATAAGGTCGGGGGACGTAGGTTTCATTTCAACGCCGCTCCCCCCCCCCCGGCAAACCTCCATATTTCTCCCACACCTGACACACACACACACACACACACACACACACACACACACACCCACACAGCTGGCTTTTACTACACTATTAAGGTGTAATACAATACAGATCCTCTCGCCTCCTATCTTTGCTACTGCACCTTCAAATGAAGCAATGATTAGACTTTAAAATCTCTACTCTATAATGGTGAAGGTATACTCTTATACTAAATGCACTACTTTATGGAATACCTATGGAAAAGCTGCAATGTGTTCCAGTACTGACCTAACATTAAAGTGGTAATCTAAGAGATCCTTGTTTTGTTTTTTTTTGTTTTGGTGAAATGTTATTGTGGTGACCTATCCTTGGATTTTCTATTGATGAAGTCTGAGTTCTGTAGGTCTTTTCTTGTCTGTTCAGCTGCAGTGCTGCATGCTAACTACCCAGTTCGTCTTCTATTTATTTCAAACAAACATACAACGCACCACTTCACATTTTTCCCAGGGGGATTTGCTGGCAAATGTAAAAGCGTTCATGAACTCTGGCTATAGGTCGAATCGCTCTTGTGGCGGTAGAGAGTAGCAAAATGCGACATTTATTAATATGACAATGTTGACAGTGACAATGACAATGTGTAATATTAATACTGCTCCTCCTCAGGACTCTTCAGTGAGCCTGGTTAAAACCACCGCCGTGCAAGGCTAACCCTCAAAGCCGAGTTAATCACTAAAGGTGGACAAGCAGTGGCCTGTTTTTGGCGCTCCGCTCCCACACAGGTGCAGTGACCCACGCTCCAGGTGCACTGATCTGATCTGCACTACACAGTGCGACCTAACAAGTCCAGATTATAGGTAATACGCAACAAGTCAAAACATCTGTCACTGTGTGGCAATCCAGGTTACATATCAAAACATCTGTCACATAGGTCACTTGCTGCGAGCTGGAGCGTTCATAAAGGAGTCGGTTAGCGTTTTGGATCAGTTTAGTTTTATGGTACAATTTTTGTACACGCATCGAAACTGTCAAGAGTGAAACAAAAAGCATTTTCTACTTCCTTGGCCCCCTACTTTCTTTATCAAAGCTAAAACACAAATAGCAAACACAACAGAAAATCTGAACTTTACACAATTTACTTGGGCAGTCACTCAGCCACTCTCCTGACCTTTGCGGCAGCATCGACTCAATGGTCAGCCAATCCATTTTTTTAAGAGTCTTATCCATTCTGCAATCATCCTCCCCTCCCCTGTGTTCAAGAGCTCATGTCAAGCATTGCTGAAATGTCACGACACGCACTCAACCTTGGAGATGCTCACCTGCTCGTCAGGAGAAGCCATGCAGCTCTTTAGCTACGGCAAATAGCTCGTTCAGCACAGTTTAGCAGCAGAGGACAACAACTGACCCTATCAGCAAAATCCATATCACAATTTCCTTGAAGTCTCGCGGCAGGTGGTGTTTAATCACAATGACAGCTCCTTCGGCCGAATGTGGAGAAAGTGTTATTACAGCCTGAGTAGGAAAGTCGACAGGGTTGGTTCTTGTGTCTGTCAGGAAGGATGGCTAATGTTAGGCCTTCACTGACAGATCACCATATATGCTCATTTTGACCAGTGATGGATAGCATGATCCAGTTCATCCTCACTATCTTCCTTTGCGGGCTAGAATGTGCCGAAGGAGCTGAGGACCATTTATAATTCACCTTGAGATGAATGCAATGACAGAGGGGTAGCGGTATACCTTGATGATATTAGCGTCCATTGTCGCACATGGTTTAATGGTCGCTGGAACAGGATATTGACCCAAGCAAAGCGCGCCTGCCTGGCTTTATGATTCTTATCAGAATGAATGGAGGAGTGGATCCCGCGTTAGAGTGATACTTTAGCCATCCATTCAAAGTCATTCATCACCAAGGCGGGAAGTGAGATTCCTATATCCATTAAGCGAAGATAGATTCACAGTTCCCTTGTGGCCATTTAAGTAAGTAAGAATGTCCAGAAGAGGTCAGCTCTCCTTAAATAGCCTTGAACTTACCTTGAAATCTCAACGCTTCTCGTTCAGATGAGCTGCCACATCTTGTTTGACTGAGTGGAGCAGAGAATTGCTTTTGATTCTGACAAGTTTGATCTCAACAACAGCCATTGGGTCCATCAACACGCTCTGGTTAATAGTGTCAGTAAAATGTTAACATGTGAATGTAAAATTGTTCAGGGCTACAACAAGATTGCAATTTGCAAGGTCACAGAATACCAAGTTTTAAGTGTTAAGTGTTATTTCACATATTTCCCATCTTATAACAAAGCTATCAAATTTCATAATGTTCAACAAAACTAGCTACATGACGTATGTTGCGATGGATTAGAAGTTAGTTTCTGCAGCAAGTTTTCTCTCTTTTTCTTGCGATCAATGCTAAGCTTCGCACCGTAGCCTGGTATTTTGCTTTCTAATTGCCAATGCCATGGACTTTATTTGTAGCCGCCTCCCCCTGAAAGAGGTGAAGTGCTGGGCGTTAAATTTCGTCATGGGCTTCATCTCAGCCAAGAAAAGGCTGCCACATTCAAGGATGCTTGCAGACCATCTCAATTAATGCTTTTGAAACGCCATCTCTCATTAAGCCGTGAGAGCAGAGCGAGTTAGCAGCCAAAAGAGAGTATTGAGCTTCGGGTCTCAAAGGAGAGGATTGCAGCAACCCCAGATACAGCATCTGCTATTGATTCAATTACTTCCATGAATAAATAGATATTTCTGGGTTGTGGAACAGGGCCAATTAGGAAGACTTTAGATATACACTGAAAAATCTTAAAGGAATGGGGAATAATTCTCTGAATGTGATATTACTTCAGGTTGCAGAGTTGAAGAATTTTATCGGAAGGCTTGTCAGGGTTTTAAAATAATGGGGATAAAATGTATCTTTGACCTTATTGCCAGTCTTTCAACGATTTGTCAGGGAAAGCCTACCATGTGAGAAAAGCTGGTTCAGCGCTATGTTCTACTTATGTTTTTATGATACTTGTTCAAATATATTGTCCTTTGCCCAAGCCTCTTAATATATTCCCCCTGTCCAAAAGCCTGGATGAACAGAGAGAATTTCATATTTATGACAAATATTCTGCTCTTGTCTTGAATGAGGGCCCTGCACCTCGGGGAGTTATCTGAGTCTATCATTATAATAGTGGGTGAAAGTGACATTCCATTCTACGGTACGTCAATCCATCTTCAAGAAAACAACAATAGCTGAATTGTAGGTTCATTACACTTTATGGTGAAATACTCGCTCTCACGTCTTTGTTAGTTAGGAGTCTCACGTTTTTTTTTGGGCTCCCATGGAGAAGATGGAGAGCCCGGTGCTGTGACATATATTTCACTGTGGGGGAGGAGGGAGTCAGACAATAATCCGGTTAGTGGGAGAATGCTCATGACAAAAGGAGGAAGAGCAGCCAAGGCATTGTGCTCTGGCGTATCCATCGTGATGTGTAAGTTCATCTTTGAGGGCAGCATCTTTTCGAATGCAAAGAAATGGATTTAGGTCACGCTGAGTGATTTAGCAGGTTGGGGAACTTGTCTGTCTCTTTTAGTTCTGCTTTCCAGGCTCTTGAAGAAAGGTATTTTTGACCAAAATAGCCATCATATGAAAGATATTGTATAAAACCTGCATATATTCAGTCTCAAGCTATAAATAAATATAATTTTTTTTTTTTTTATGGAAATTGTTTGGAGATGAGCCTACTTTGGAAGGAAGTTTCCCTCCTTTAAGTCTCTACTCTGGAACTGCTCCACTGTGATCCCCCACCTCACCCTTTGCAACCTACCAGCCTTTGTAAAAAGTTGGCCACTGTGACTGCCAGTTTGTGTGTGTGTGTGTGTGTGTGTGTGTGTGTGTATTTGTGTGTGTTTTTGACAGCCATTTTCTCAGCCGCCTCCTCGCCTCTGATCCTCTGTTGGCATGGTGAGGGAGCAGCGGGAGGCCTTCACTCCAATTTGCCATCGTTTGTCATCACTTGCCCCTGTGACATAGACACACACACACACACACTCACACACAATGCCATCTTCCACCTTCTGGGGATCGCAGACACTGGCAACCCTGGGACTGCAGTTGTGGTCTTCGCTTTAGACACCATTGCTCTGTATTGCCGTCTGTGATCTGTCATTCTCTATGCACTACACAATACACAGACAGTAATGACACATGTCATGGAAGTCAAACTGAAGTTCTTTGTTGTTTATATCTACAGATGTACCCTTTTGTAGAAGTGAATTGTGCTGCACTATAGCTCTGCAGACCACGAGATATTGTTTGAAAAATCTAATTTTATTCTGTAAGAGGAGCAAACAGTATTGTGGGAACCAGTTAGATGAGAGACACGTTTTGAGTTACAATATGTCTATTCAGTTTTATTGCACATTTGAGGGAAAAAAACAGGTTATAGTGGCTATTGCTTTGATAGATGCAGGATGGGGGACCTCTGATCAACACCTCCAGTGTTTCAATAGTGTGAAATAACTACAGTGTCTGTATCTAATTGTTGCGTTTGGAGCTTGTGAGGGATCTTACATTTGATAACAGTAATTAAGGAGAAAGCAAAGATTTCATTCAGCAAATTACCTTGTTGCGGAGAAATCGGGGGTCAAAAGCCCTTCCCCAACTGGGCTGCCGTTGCCCTTCATCGTCGAGAATCGTCTAACCATCAAGAGAGGTCCCGGTGGCTGATTTCATAACATATTTATTCCATTCCATCATTCACTTGCACTTCATTTTACTGGCCTCTGCACCACTGGATTCAGATGCTCAGATATATGCATCAGACCAAAGCGTCATTGTACTCTAGGAATCTATTAGTGCATATGAAAATTTGAAATGTACTTCACTCTGTGTCAGGGGAATGGGATCAAATTTCTCTCATTTTGTTCCACTAAGTTCAACAACAACAAGACATCCTAACCGGCCATAAATCCAGCCTGGGCACCCCGTGGTTTGGATTCATTTTGTTGATGGATGGTGGTGGAGAGGACTCAGGAGGGAAGTTGGAAGTGGATTCTATCTATTATTTTGAGCCCTGTGTCCTGGCTGGTTCGTTGGCATGGTCAGTCAGTGCTCCTGCCTGTTCACGAGGCCCATGCCAGAGCCCTGGAATGGGCAATAAGTGTGTGGGTGTGAGGGCCCAATGCCATCTGGGCACTGGCGCCGATGACGCCGATAACTCTGGGCACAGTTTAGATGGGCAGGAAGACGTCCCCAGTGCCTGCTGTGGTGGCGACACCAAACCCCAGTGCCACAGATGAATGGCTCCCAGTCCTATGCACAATCACCCCTGGTTACTTACTCCTGGGCCAGAGGAAGTAGGAAAACGGGATTGATTTCCGCTCTAATTCCAGTGACTACATGACTACATACTCCAGTCTTTGATACCCTGTGATTGAGTATCCCTGTTGCCATGAATAAACCAGTAAACAGAAGTGTCCTTTCCACCTGTAGTGTCCCGCCCACAGATTAAAGATTAAACCACCACCAAAACAAGTATGAGAAAGATGTGGCCACTACCCTCTTTGACTGAGCAGTAGGTTACTTTTAATACAGAGGGAAAAAAACTGATGATCCCTCACTGCCATGTGGTTTGTATCCATAATGCTGTGCAAGTCTGAGTTTGCCCAGATGGTGAAAAGCAAAAGTGAAAGGAGCAAGATGTTGGCATGCCACAGTAACCCGTTTGATACGGGTGTAAGCCAGGCGTCTTAACCAGGTTTCTCCTAATCAGAGTATGAGCTTAACCAGGTTATTCTAACCAAATAACTGGGTTAAGAATTCTCCACGCCTGTAAGCGTAGCCGGTGACGACTTTCCCCCGGCTTGGGATATAGGAGAAGTTTGGAATGTGGGATATCAGGGTCGTAGATCAGGCAGCTCGCTGGTGCTCCGGCAACACAAGGGGAACCGTCTCCTTACTCAACAGAGTCCCATTTAAGAGTTGGTGATTACATCTCTGAACATACCAATTACAATTAGATGTGTGTTACTGATTAGCAAACAACAAGTGGTTAAGTAACTGATACTCCATGCTAAACGCACCATTTACGCAGGTTTGTGTGTGTGTCCGCTTCCTACACGCTAATCAATTCTCATATCTTTAACTAAATGGTATTGCACCTCCAAGCTCCTCTCAACTCTCATCTATTATAGAACAAAGGAGATGCTTGAGTACCAGAAGAAATGCACGCTCTAAGCTGCGGAGATTGATTGTCAGGGAAAAAAACATTTTCTAAATCGATCAACATGAATCCAGTTATTCTGAATCTGTCATGTGAGTTGCTCTTCCACTTCCCGGCCATTTTCTTACTGACAGAATCAAGCACAGAATCAGTTTTGGTCCTTAGTTTTGCCTGCGTACGTCATGTGTGTGTGTGTCAAGTCCATTCGTGTTCACTTGGCTCTCATCTCCGCCAAGTGCAACAGTCCAGAATGCACATTAAAGGCTTGTTGCGTATTACTCCAGTCCTTTCTAACTAGCAGCAGGTGTGCAGGTTCCAGAGGTGTATATAGTCTTTCACAGAAGCACAGAGCCAAAAAAAAAAGCTCACGGTGTTCATTAATCCTCAGAACAGAATGTGCACGAAAGTACTCAGTGCAAGGATGCATGTGTGTGTGTGCCAATAAATCCAATGGGCTTTTTGTACAACAGAGAGACACCAGCTTTATTTACTTGTTGCAAAGTGAACATGCAGTTCCTTCTCCTCTCCATCCACATCGACTCAAACCTTACCTTTCCATCCTTTGCAGTATTATTTGGCAACTTTTCAGCGATACTCAAAGACTTTTTTTTTGTAGAGGCCACTATTTCGTTTGCAAGCTTTGGAAATGTATGAAGGACTAAGAGCATTATTGATGTGTTGCAGAATGGTGTGTAGTTGGAATGTGCCCAACCAGAACCACTTGTCTGCACTGAGACTCCAATTGCTCAGTTTGCCATCACCAAATAATGTCAACAAAACCAGTATAAATGCAATCATAAATGTAAGAGTCTTTCTCCCAGAATCATAAGGATATCCTCAGTATGGCACACACAGGTTTGGCCTACACAATGATAATCCTTGTTAGATATTTGACTTCATATCTCATATTCAGTCCATTTAATTCACAACAGACAGCTGTGCATGTAACATAGTATGTTAGCTCTGACATTGTCATTCTCCGGTCACAGGGATACTGTCAGGGCACCATGGCCCAGACCCGTCCACTCCTTATTATTGGCTGCTTGTAATTCCGGTGATCTAGGAAGTTTTTGGGTTGCAACCCATTTTTGATTGCTCTGCACACGAGTGTCAGCTAAATTCAGCTAAATTCGTCCAATGTAAATGAGATGGGAAAGTTGCAGAGAGCTTGTTTTCCATCTGCAAAGTCTGACGCTTTGAGAATCCGCGGCGTTACCCGTTATTCATACGCTCAGAAATTACAGATCGGGGATGCTAATGTAGTCTCATAGCCTCTGCCCAGTGTTTGAGCTTCCCTACTCATACTTCGCCGGGGCCTTGATTAAATTTGTTGCCCCAGCCAGCCGCTGCCGGCTGCCAGATGACTGTGAATATGAATGAGACCCTAACATTGAACGTTTTGAGACTACTGTCCTTGCCTTTCCTTTCTTGTCTGCTCATTATCCCGGTCGGCTCCCTCCTTAACTCCTTTTCACTTTCCTGTCTCTTCTTCCTCTTGCTGACGACTGACTGTAAATACTGACTTGCAGACAGCACACGCAAAACACAACAGTGCACGTACAAATGGAGCAGAGACAGAGAGCCTTCCCTTTTTTTTTTTCAGCATCATTTTGGAAAAGAAGATGAGATGAGAGGCTTGTGTTCGTAAAATAATCGGACAAACACAAATTATAGGGCCAAACAAAAATTGCCAGTGTCGGGTAGTCAAGGAGGGTTAAAGAGGAAGTTAATCTCCCATCACCCTCTTGTGTTGTTGCCTCCACATCCATCCGCATGTCCTTCAACAGCCTTTTGGTAAATTGATGTTTTGGCCTGAGACTGGTGATGACTGTTGATGATATGATGGGGCGAAGGAAAATGTAATGATAACACCTATTATGTCTGAACTGCACACACACACACACAAACAGAAGCTCTCGCATATCCGCCATGCAATTTTGTGAGGACATCCTAACCTTAACCTTTTTCTTTGGAATCAACAGAAGAAGAACTGGGTGGTTAGCGTGAGCAGCGATACCCACCGCGGCTGAACAGACAGAGAAGAGAGCGCCACCTACAGGAACTCAAACTCCATCAACAGAAAATCCAAAGTGAAAGACGTCGCAGTACTGGACACACTGTTTGATTGACAGGTGATCTTGACGATGACCACTTATTATCAAAGATACCAAACTGATCTTGCAAATTACCACTTTAATTACTGTAAACTTAATCTCATCCTTATTCTACCCTAATTCTAATCCCTGACCGTAAAATAGCTTTTCAAGGTGTGGACTGTTGAAAATGTCTTCACTTTTCCTAAAAGTCATTCTTATGTCCTGAAGTCAAACTAAGCCCCATAAGTATAATAATACACACACACATATATACATGCACCGCTCTTCTTTCCTAGTCAGTGGGGTCTCTGTCGGTATTGACAGGCTGTGGTCCTGGACTGACTACAGACAGACTAACTCAGGGAGGGGAGGAGACGCCTGGCTCTGCCAAGCGCCATGGCTGGACAGCCCTCCAGGGTCCTGGGGTGTGAGAAAGTCTTGCGTGGCATCCCTGGCTTCATGGTTTTCCAATTACACCCCCCAAAACTGGAAACATATCCAATATGAATTTAACAGTTTGGCAATATGACTAGTTTGAATAAAAAAAGGGTTTCAGTCACAGTGATGTCCTACAGGATGAACACGGTCCAAACTGGATAACTATTTGTGACGTTTTGATTTGTTATTTAAAGTGTAAGTTACTATAGCACAGCCTCAGGCAGGACAGGGGCGATGATCTCTTTTACTGTATGCACTTTGATTGTTCATCAAAAATTAAACTGCTCGTGCACTTGATTTGAACAGCTTCAAAGACAAAAATCAAAGCTTTTTTTCAAACCGCCGGAGCAGCATTTCCACTTCATACATGATGCACAGATGAGGTCCGTCAGCCACGGCGAATAGTGGGATTTCTCTTTACGTGACCCAACTCAAAGTATGCATCGAGGATTTAGAGGTGAGAGTCCTGATGTTTGTAAGTGAATATCAAAACCTTTATCCTCCCTTCGATGCCTATGCTCTGCTCCGCTCTTTCATCTGTGCAAGCCTACACCGTGGACCCCACCTCGAGGGAAACCTGGCAGAGATCAAACCGCTCCAACGAGCTCCGTTTCTGTTTAGCACATAGCTCAGTATTAAGTGTAAATTCAGGTTGACCTCTAATGTTTCTGAGAGTGGTGCATTTCCCTCCACTGAACAACGCTGAGCAAACTAACAGCGCTTCAGCTTCAGACTACAGAGGCTATTTTCAATATCTGTTAGAGAATAGATCATTCTGCTGCACACTGAAAGGGTTGAGATCCATTTCATATTTAAAGGTGCTATGTGTTTTAATATCAATATATCAAATTAAATGTGATACCTTGGTATAATTACTGTAAAGAAATGAGACCATGGCTGAGACGGTTTGTGGTTTGTGTCTCATGCCTGTGACAACTTTTCTCATAAACCCTGTTGCTTCCTGTGGCAAAAAAGGATCCTTTCCTTCTCCGATCACTCCGGTTCTCACTTTACTGACGAGAATAAACTTGTTGGAAGTGATTTTTGTCCATTGGTTTTTCAGTCCTTCCGGCATCTGCGATTGCGAGAAACCCTGAAAGCTTTAGCTCCTTCTGCACTGGAAGGACAGCGTCACTTTCCTGTTTTGTGCCATAAAGCAATGCAACAGATTTCCTGTGAAATCTGACCCAGTGGCACACAATGTAATATGCAGTGTAGATGCCAGTAGAGGCTGGTGTTACAGTAATTCAGATTCAATGTGGTAATGATTTATTGATGTTAAAATGATTTATGGGGCACCTTTAAACACCTTAAATGCATTTAATGCATCTATATAGCAGTTAATACACATGCTCATATAGTAAGTGTGTGTTATGTGTTTTACCACCAGCAGTTTTGCTCCTCATGATACATTTTATATATGTAACTATGACACAGTCCTGAAGCCCTTCAGTGTGTGATACAATATGCTCATTGTTGTGTGTTGTTGCACAGGGTATGTATCTGTTACAGGATGACTGAAATCACGGAATTGACATGCCATTTGTCAGTAGCTGTCAGCTGTTGATGCGATTTCAAGGAGACTCTGGGTGTGTTAATCATTTGATGTGCTGAAAAATGTTTACCAGACAATTGGCAACAGAAATAACAGAGGAGCATTATTGATGTGACCCGGGTCGAGGTGAGACGCAAGTCATGAAATGGATGGTACTGGATAATGGGTTTGATATTGGATGAATGGCTAGGAGGTCAAAAGACAAGTCGACCGCAGATTACTTCAACCTCATCCTCGTATTCCATTGTACTCATCTGGAGGTGTTAAAGGGCCATGGAGGCTTCCCGTGGCTCAGTGCACACATGCTGTAACTGTTAAAGAAACTACAGGAGGAGATACCTCCACTTCCAAGAGGCCTCCAGGGATCAGGTCTTAGTCTTCCCACATAGAGAGAGGGAGCAACGTAAATCTAAAAGGATAACAAATGAGACCCTGGGACAACGCAGGCAAGGATTTATGAACTGCTGAAACACTCTTCGCCGTACTGTTTCTCCACAAAAAACCCACCATGTTGAATAGAGGAGAAATGAAAAACAGCAGGATGCCTGGAAGGTGGGAGATGGAGAAAATGGAGAGAGAGAGAGGGATGGACTGCCAGGAGAAGAAAGGAGACTCCCCTCCGGAGGGGGAGAGGGGGAGCGTCGGGGTTGGAGGGAGAGGAAAACCGCTTTCCCTCCAGCTCCCAAGCACCGTTCCCACCCGTCAGAATGCGGCTATTACCGATGTCAAAGCGCTTTCATGGGTCATTATGAGCCAGACATGTTGTCAGTGCCCTCGGAGCCTTTGCTATTCGAGCTCCACCAATTTACCTCAGATTTATAGCACAGGAAAAGACTCACATATACTTAATACAGATCGGAATGTCCCCTTACATCCAATAGGCTTCCCAGACCTGATTGGATAGCGTGTATTGGCTTTCTGATTTGAACTGTGGGTGTTGCTTTTTTTCCACACGCTCTGGCAAAGTCTTATCTGCCACCACCATCTTTTCTGCCTCTGAAACCTGAGGAATATTTAATCTGATGTAAAATTGGACAGCAGGTGTTCTCCTATCTCAAAGAAAATCCGGCACGGTACAAAGACACAGTTTAAGCCCGCCTTCCCGGAGCTTTTCATCATCTCCTAATTGGCCCATCTGCAGTCAAGACAGGCTGGCCTCGCCTGAGTGACTCGCCTCATTGGACCATATCACTCCTGGTGCCCTCTGCAGTCTTGAAATGACCCCCGTGTTTGATACGTAAAGTTTTTCTACTTTTCATTTTTATGGACAAAATACCTTTTTGAAGACAGTATTATGAAAGAGATCTATGAAGTAATATTCAAAATCAAACATTCATTCATTTATTTTCCATACCCACTATCTCTTGAAAACAGCACAATACCAGGCAATAAAGTAAAAAACTAACATTTAAGGTGAAATAAGATCAAGATCAGGGGTAGAACTTACCCCTGATCTGACAAGTCTTTTGAAACCAGGTTATTGCACAGTAAACCAATTGTTTAACAGAAAAAAGCAACTACAGTATATGTTCATCAACTATTTGAACATATTATGAGACTTATTTATGGCCAAATTCCCCATAGAGGAGCGTTCCTCTCTAAACCAAGAAATGTAGAGAATGCATTCCTTGCTCAGCTCCTATTCCAGTTAGTAAGTAGTATTAAAGCCCATTGCCTTCCTGTTCAATAATGCCATTTGAAATGGGAGGCAATGGGCTTTATGGTACTCACTGACTTCTCTGAATGCTAACATTTTCATGATCATTAATTTAAAGGTTTTGTTCCAAAATACCATATACCCATTTTGACAATTCAAGGTCTAAAAATAACTACATGTAAGCTGTAATATGCTTTTACTTTGATGTTTTTTTTCCAGCAATCGTTTTGTAAGAATAGATGTCAATTTGTTCAAATGGTTGATATTTCATTCATGAATGAAAGTCTTCATGTAGTCCAAAATAATTGGCCAGGTGGAGAGATGGGGAATGGCGTTGCTAAGCGCACTTCGAGGTAAGTAAAGGTAAGGAGAAGTCTGCATGTTCTGAAACACCTCGAGTCCTTAGTCAGAAGACGTCTATGTAACAGGAACTACAGATTACAAAGGATGATCACTGAAAGTATTGAAAGAAATTCAACAGCTTGAGGCAGTGTAAAATAATTACACTGCTATGTAGTGCATATTTCCACTCTTCTCTCCTCTAAGATATTGCCTCAGCTAGGTTAGAGTGGCACGCATTTTGAAATTTCAGACACGCATCCTTTCGTTTGTAGTTTGAAATATGTTCTCAGTTAATTAGCAGTATTAATGTGAGCTCCCACATCTCTGATCACTTGTCTTGTCAGTGTGGGCAGAGACACTTTTTTTTCTTCCCTGGGATTGCTCTCAGATGTATGGCTTTGATTTGTTCAGTTTTTATCAAGCACTCAGACTGGCCTTGCGGTAAAAGCAAACCCAAAGGACACAATCTGGTCTGAAGCACTCGCCTCTTGCCAGACTGGTCCCCATGGTGCTATATGGCTGCAGTGGCAGCCAGGTCGCCTTCACAGATCCCTCCGTTTTCCCATGTTGAGTCCTTGGATGCTTTTTTGGAGTTGGGGGAGTCTCCCAGTTTATCTTTTTTGATATCAAATGTGGCTCCCTGCTCTGATCAATTTTCGCAGGAGTTCTTGATGCTTCTGGGTTAAAAGGAATCAATGGAGGTGCAAAGAGCCCATTGCCTCTCGATTTCTCCCCCTTTCTCTCTCATTGTATCCTGGCACGGTGAAGTTGAGCCTGATCTCCATTCAGCCTGCCCTCCTAATTGCTTTATTTGAGAAAATGGAACAATCGGGCCCATTTTCCCTGCTTCTTCACCACTTGATGATTCAGACAGGGGTCCATGGAGCAATGCTGGCCTGGGAACTCTATCGTCATTCTGTCAGCCTTGATTTTACAGAGCCCATGGTCCATCAGATCGACTGTGTGCCTCTAAATCCAATTTCTCAGTTGCATTATGGGAAATATACACATTTACAGAGCTAATTGGCCATTCCCGTAATTAAACCCAATCACTATTGCAGCCAAATAGCTTTTTAATAAGCTAACTGAGCATGGAGATAAATGTTACACCTTGTCTTTTTTGGCCTTAGCTGTACTATGGGAGCCTTTTCAGCTGAGGCGGAGCTGTAAGACAGTTTTAAACATTTGATTGATTATGTGTGCAGGGTTCATGCGGATCTCTGCATGTTCTATCTGTGGTGAAATCCTTTAAAACCTGACCCTGGCATAAATGCAGCATTGTCCACAGGCCAGGGAAGTGGATGCTGGGATAAAGATCTGAGGGGCCAGGGGGATGCACAAAGTGCCAGCATGAGGAGAATTTGATACTGAATACAGGGCTGCTGTAGAGTGGAGGAAATATGGGGGGCTTAGGGACCTGACAGAGACATAATTCAATATAGCCTCGGGGAAAGACGGTAGGCGAAAAAACACATAGACATGAACAGTATACACTGCTCCAAGAGGCCAGTGCCATTGAGCGAGGCTTACGAATGTTCACAATTGGTTATCGGGGTCAAGCTGCACACCGCGGGATCCAAATTGTTGCAGTCAATGAAAAGCTGTCCGATACTGCTGCACTTTTCTCCTCCCTCAGTTACAATAAGCCCCACGTCACAGGACATGACTGATAGTCGTCACTGGGGTCTCTAGGGTTACCTCAGCGGTAAAAGGGCGCGATGAGTGAGTGGACTCGCCACTATCAGAGTCGGTGCTTAAACAGAGTAAAAGCCGTACAGGTCTGCCCAATCCCTCCGCAGACCAGATGGATCTGCGGGAAAAATCTGGTGCATTATGGATGAGGGAGAACAGAGCCGCTTCGCTGGCATGGTCTAGTGACAGACTGTGTTGATGATAGGGAACATCCAAGAGATAAAATGTGCATTGTTTACAGATCATGCCGTTGCCGTTGTTATTAACCACACTGTGACCATCCCAACTTTCCCCAATGTTTGTAGATCCAAAGTTGTAGCTGGAATAGTACTAGTACTATTGATCCCATGGTTTTCTATATCGCTGAAATACGTGATACAATGCACACAACAAGAACAATCAGGAAGCTGTCCACAGAGACAGAACATTACATTAGTAACATGCAGCAAATCGGTGTCAGTGCTTGTTCGAAGCCACGTTGGGTCAAGTTAGGCCCCCAGGGTGTTCGTTCCAAAGCCTCATTCAACTAGAAACAAACAACCACAGACATGGGAAATGTACACCTACAGACGCTTCACAGCTGTGTCACATATTGTAGCAGCCATGTCTGGCACCATCATGGAGGTCCACTAACCCTAACCCTGAACAAAAGCTTACTAACCAGCAGGCCAATTTAGCAAAGCAACCAGTGTTAATGTTAAATGTTAATGTTAAGATGCAACTACTAGTCACTGCTAACATGTTACCCCAATGTGTTTATAACAAGATGGTGATGGTTAGCTGACCAGATGCTATGGTTAGCTAGCAAACAAGCTGACATTATCTAAACACAAAATCGATCAGATGTATCAGTTCCCAGTCAACACAGAAATTAATTGAATTGTGTTGAGACAACTTGTACGTTTAGAAACGAAATGTGCAGCTGTTCACAGCCACTGTTGCCCAAAAGACGAGGATGCCCACCGCTTGCCAGGGCGTTACGGCACCTGGAAGCCTTCTAATGTTCAAAACACTCCTGTGTTGCATCGGTATATTGTAACGTGGGTGAATAATACTCTCATGATGTCCGTTAAGGTTTTTCCTGCATATACTATGACTTCATCTTAAATGAAAGGATAATTAGTTCTCATTTAGATGTCTTCAGAGCCACATTTTCAAGACAAATATTATTCTTCTCAACCTGGTGGTGGGACAGGTTGACAAAGACCTTTCCACAGTTGCCAGTTTCCCTGATGTGAAGGGTGAGTGGGAGGATGGGGGACCAGTCAATCTCTCTCTCAATGGTACATTAAGCCCCAGCAGCGTTCAGTGGCACTTAAAAGTACAGCTCTGACCTTTCAACTGAGCTCTAATTACATTCATGTCCTGGGGTAGGCAGCGACAACAAAACAACCCGTCGTCTTTTATGAACTCACCACTGGGACATTGTCCCAGCCGCCCGTCACCTGGGATCTTGGCTGCCCCCAGCGATCCCCTCCCGCCGATCCCCCAGTATGTGAACGGAGCAGGCCCAGTTCAGCGATGCCACGGTTCTTTCTGCTCAGGCATCTGGCTCCATTCACACGTCAGCCATCTTGGCTCAAAACGGGGCCCCCTTCCCTGACTGGGTTTTTGGGGGGTTAGGCGGGTGAATTGGGTAGCGAATAGAGCTGGTGGTCAGTGGCCAGCCTGTGTCAAGACCCATCAGCTTGGTGTGGGCATCTATAAAGGCAGCCGACATCTTTCATGAACAGCAGGCTTTGGAGGACCCAGACTGGGATTCCTGCCCAGCCAAAGGCTTCCTGCTCCCGAGATGCTTCACTGCACCCACTTTCTCATCTAATCTAAAGGGGCCAATGGGGTTGGTGATGTATTGGCGAGAGAACTATTCCAGAGGGTGAATTTATTGAAGTTGAATTGATTGACATTGAGGGTTTTTTGTGATGTGCTGAAATGTAATTTTGTAGTATTAGCCTTGACTTTGTGTTTTGTGTTGTAGACAGCATAAAATCCTTCTATGCCTAATGAACTATTGGCTTCCAATGTTTGATTTATCGAGCACTACCCCATTATCACTAAAACCAATAAACAGACCACAGTTCCCCAACAAATTAACACCTAAATAAACAATTGTGTCGTGAAACGCGAGTTATGGTCGCCCGTTCCGGTTCGCTTCATTTCATTGAAATGCTGGTGGCATTGCCGCTCCATCTCAAAGTGTTTTTTATGTCAGCCCAGATGCTGTGATCCGTGAAACTGGCAGGGATGGGTCCGCACCGAAGAGTCACAGGGAGCCAGTGGAGATGGACTCTTCTCAGAAAAGGTCAGATGGAGAAAATTGAGTGGAAGGTTTCTTACAGTTTCATCAAATGAATTAAATTGGATTCTGCGAGCCTTGTGCGCGTAATAGATACCCCACAAGGTGTCGTCAGAGCCGGTGAAAAGAAGAGAAGAGAAGGGGAATGAGGAGGTAGGGGGAGAGAGGCATAAAAATTGGGGGCCTGTGTCAAGATGGAGAGAGGTGAGGAGGAGGAGGAGGAGGAGGGGGGCGGAGAAGGAGGCAGACAGAGGGAATTAAGGTTAGTGGAGAGAGCGAACGAGGAGGGAGAATTATGATTGGAAAAGAGGGGAAAGGCGCAAGATCTGGTACAACAGCCTGAACAAACATTGAAAACCAATGTCAATGGTGCGCCAATAGTTGAGACAACGTCCGTAGTCGTCCATAGATGTGAAATGGCGACTTAAATATCTTTTTGTCATCAGTTCAAAACAGTTTCCAAAGGTTTACTGCGCCATAATATCATTCCGTGCTCGTTTGTAATGACGGTGAGCTTGGCCCTCCTCCTGTACGCCACCATCCATGAAATGTTTGTTTTATTTGGTTGCCAGTACATGGCCACGCCCACCTCCTCAGGGCACCGATAAAAAAAAATATATATAAAATACTTCACACTTCTTGGCCGATCGAAGGCAAAGCATCTGGCACACGAGCGTCACATTAGCTCGACTGTAACCACAGCGTGAGCTACCATACTTTTTTTTTGTACAGAATCCCATTAATCACAGACTTTGTATCAAACATGGCTTCAATTCCTTGTTGGCCCCTGACAATAGAAACTTAATACATGATAGCCACAGGATGAGAAATACAGCCTCTGTCTCTTTCTTGTTACATCCCTTTGCTTTCCTTTGGCGGGAGAGTACATCACATCTGGGGGTGTGATATGAGACTCTGCTTAGAGGCTGCCATATTCTTTTGAAATGTGTTTTAATAGTACCCCGCGGATCTCATACGGGGTCCCTACGGCTCCAGATAGGGGGAGAATCAGATCATTTAGGAGGCTGGGCCCAACTGGAAGTTAGCCTGATTGAATGAAGGGAACAAAATGGCTGAGTTTATTGTATCAGCTCTTGCAGTGGTTGAAGTCCAATCTTCGCCGTGCCGTAGGACACACCGTACACCAAGTCCATTTTACAAGTGTGTTCATCTTTATGAAGACGTGAAGGGGAAGCTAACAAGACAGTGGATTGTGAGGACTCGCCTTGTATTGCTGCTCCGTATACGTTTGCCCTCGTGTAGCACATTCTGCACATTGAGCCAATATTTATCTGTACGGAGGAATGAAAGTGCAGCATGAGTTCCTGTGTTTGAACAGTCTTAGTTAACGGGAAGAAAAGTCTGTTAATTAAGACCCTTTTCATGAAGACGCAATGAATATTAATAGGGAGGGGAAGCCATTTAAATCGGTGTTAGCCGGAGTTTCCTCGCTGACACTCCCACAGTAAATTGCACCCGTTCATTATGTTATTTTCTGTATCAGCCGTTTCACTTGGGGAATCTCAACACATTGTTGTGGTGTTACGGGGAAGAATGAAAATAGATTGTCGCTTAATTAATGAGAGACTTGCTTAATTACGTTACTTCATGAGCTTCCTATGAAAGCTCGTGAATGCATCCAAATCGGCTCCCCTGCTCCCTTAGTGCAGAATTACACCATTATACCTCTCATTAGGAAAAGGGTCACCATAAATCACGGCTTCTAAAATGTCTCTGAGTAATTTCAACCGCAGCGCCCATGAATCAAAGCGTCGTTTACTGATGATTAACTAAGAGGACGTAGATTAAGGGCATGAAATAGGAACTTGAGCATCAGAGGCACTGCGACGTCCACGACGTATGGATGGAAACACAAACAGACACTTGAACGTAAGAGGTCTATCGCTGTCTCAGTTGAGTTCCATTGTTATTTTCCTACTTTGTTCCTAAGTGTCCTCACTTTGTATGTTTTCCCTGGTAGGCTTGACATGTCGTCATGGTGAAGCACTATTCACAAGGGACCAATATTACCTGGGGACATCCAGTGATTGGCGATAGCTGCAGAGATCACAGTGATTATAATCGCAGGCGAACTGTCATTTATAAAGTTGACAGAGGTTCCTTGATAATAGTGAATCAAATTCTCAGTAATATCAGCTGTTTTCTCCACGCACAATTTAATTTTCTTCCTCTCCTTCTGGACGTGATTTCTTTCTTCCTCCTGTCATGAAAAATGGAGGCAGTAGTGGAATTTGCAATGCATTTTCAGTGCGAATTTCAAGTTTTGCATTGTTACATCAGGAAGTGACAAATTGAAAAATGTATTGAAATGTATCCCCCTTCCGCCCAATGCATGCTGGGATAGGCTCCAAGCCTATAGGAATAGGCGGGTATGGGTAATGCATCCTGGACATTGATGATTTCAGCAAATTTCATTATTGCATTGAAAAGCGTATCACAAAATGTATTAATTACAAGCTCCCCACATAACTTGTACTAACACTAGTCCCATGCAAACTGGGCTTAAAGCCTTTGAGTGTGTTTTCGTGCAAGCATCAGTGCTGCGTCCCTCACACCTCTGGACAAACTGTCTGAACAACGGAAATAAACCCCCCCCAACCGTCACTTGTCAGGACACTGATAGCACGTACACCCACTTAGTCTGTGCGTCTGCTCGTCTGGCAGTGTGTCACATTCCTGGACGCACCCTGAGGAGGGTAAGGGAAGATGAGACGGACATACGAGGAGACGGCGCTGAAGGATAAGACAGGAGGCTAGTCAATGGGACATCAAGCAGAGATACGACACCCATTCATACCAGGCGCTGGGACATCAGTACGTGTCATTGCTTTGGCTGAGTGGACTATATCGGGACGTTGCGGTGAAAAGTGTCATGGTATGACACCGGACGGTGACGGTGACGGTGACGGTGATGATGATGACGACAAGCGTAGCGGTGATGATAATGACGGCGATTATGATGATGGTCTCCATTATAGCGATGGGCAGGGCAGTGCGGTGGTCAGACAGACCGTCCTGTTAGATCAACAGCCACGTGTCTGTCAAAACGTCCACGCACAGGAAACTGAACCCTCACCTGCTCACTCATTATGGGGCAGGGATGCCAGCTAAACGCCTCACATGTCTTGATGTGTCTCTCCGTTTGTGGCAGCACCGTAACGAGAGTCACTGCTGGGGGAGAAGATACAGAGACGTTTTTTTTTTTAAATGACGCTGCGGTGAAACAAAACTGTGACAGCAGTGCAGAGGTATCTGTGGTAATCAGCGGAGATGTGCAGATGAACAACAGCCTAGGCACTGCCAGATCCAATTTACACACACACACACACACACACACACACACACACACACACGCGGCGATTCGGATTACCACCACCACCTCTGAATGCAAAATTCTGGAAAACAAAGAAGCCTGATTCTGGCCACATTTGCATTTGTAAACACACACACTGAATTCTGGGAGTGTTTGTGTGTGTGTGTGTGTGTGTGTGTGTGTGTGTGTGTGTCTCCTCTCCATCAATACCATAGCACAGACAGTGTGCGGTCATCATGCATCGCTGATACCCGATAAAGAGAAAGAGACTTGGGGCCCCCTCTGCCATGTATCAGTAATGAGGTAACCAATGGTGCTGCGCTGCTGCAGCTGTGAGCCAGCAGCCAAGACTGGGGGGGGGTGTGGGGGTGTGGGGGGGGAGTATAACACCTGCCTTGTAACTCGCCTGGGCTCTCTCTTGGCTCCGTTCCACACTGGGGTCAGCTTGTCTGCTAATCTGCTAATATGGTGGATATAATTGCGATTGAATGGTCGGCGGCACCGCGCGTCCAGGGGAAGCAGTTGTTCTTCCTCGTTGCCAAAGTTGTGATACCCAATCAGAGGCGCCATCCAACCGATCAGGCTAATGGAATCGGATGGGTTTTAACTGACACACCTGGCTCTTGGGTTTGCATGTGTGTGTGTGTGTGTGTGTGTGGTGATAGTGGGTGGGGGGTGTTAAGGGGTGGGAGCGTTCAAGTATGCTGTTTGTGTGTGCCTACGTACCCATCTCTGTGTGTGTGTTTGTTTACGTGTCTGAGTTTGCACGCCCCACTTGCATCTGTGTGTGTGTATGTGCGCGTATGTCTTCATGCAAATGTGTGCGTCCACGTCTCGGTGTGTGTGTGTGTGTGTGTGTACGTGCGTCTGTCAGCCAACACCAAAAAAAATGAAACACGGAGAGTAACTGGGCACGTCGGCGGATTTGGCTGCAGCGGAGACGAGCGAGGCAGGATTAAGTGCACCCTCGTACCGGCTAGACGGGAGCCGCAGTCGCTCTCGGGAGAGACACTGCAAGAGAGAGAGAGAGAGAGAGGGAGAGAGAGAAGAAAAGAGAAATAACCCTCCTCCTCCTCCTCCTCATCTCATCTCCTCTCTCACAGCGTTGTGCCCTCCAGCTCTCCCTTCTTCTTCTTCTTCTTCTTCTTGTCCTCTTTCAGCTGCATCTCTCTCCTCCTTCTCCCTCCCCCTCCCCTCCCTCTCTACCTCTCAACAGTAGCTCCTCTTCATGTCTCCCGTCTCCCTCCCTCTGTCTCTGCACTACAGCGAGGAGTTGCTGGCACGGGGGGGGAGAGAAATGGCAGACGGCCCTTTGTGAAGTTCAAGGCAGCTTGAGTTTTCAGCAGGGTCCAGGAGGTTCATTAAGGAGGCTGAAAAAGAACTGTCCGTCTCTCAGGAGAGGGAGACCCACCGCTCACTCGCTTCAGCCGAGATGAGTTTTCGAAAGGCTGGCGCCGGTACCAATATTTTTGGTATAAAAGATGATATTTTGAGCCGCTATCCATGAATATAACCGTTTTCTGACATAAAAATGTTTCAAAATAACAGATTACACACACACACACACACACATTAGCACATGGATGCACAGATGCACACACACACACGCACACATATACTAACACACACCCGGACGGAGGCCGCAAAAAAAAAGCAGCAAAAAAAAAAAAGACAGATGAATGAGCGAGGCCAGATCCAAACACGTTCAGGAATTCCTCCACTTGGACGCAAATTTCATATATTTACACAATCGCCGCGCATACCCGCTTCATTCTCACACTCGTCAGACAGAATGAGTGCCTCCAGATGTGCGGCAAACGCTGACAAAAATCCTCCCCGCGCGTTCAAAAAAAAAAAAAAACACGAAGCGCCACCCCTGCTCCCGCTTTGAAGTCTCGTTACACAGGCTTCACAACCCGGCACTTTGTCACACTCAGAGCTGACACACTCGACTATTCGGTCCAGCTAACGTGCACGGGAAATCAGAGGCCTTCGGACTCGCAAAAAAAAACCCCGAGTCCGCTGCATATCTGCGTCTATTCCAGGCAGCCTCAGAAAAAGAAGGAAAGAAAGGAAGGAAAAACCCAGCGGCTACCGGAGTATATCTCCTGTTTTATGTGCTCATATTTTCTCGTCTCTCTCTGCCTAACTAGGAGCGTTGTCTTCTGGCCTCTCGGTTCGAGTTTCCTCCAGTCGGCCCTTTTTTGCAGAGTCTCCCTGTACCGATGGCCCCGGGGACATTCGATCGTTCTTTCCGTCTTGTCTACCCGGTGCGTGTCCGTCTGTCTCGGGGCGCCACCGGCCTTATATTCTTTTACCAGATTCCCATACGGTGGCGACAGCGGTAACACAAGATGTTTTTGCTTATGAGGGTGACACTGTTATTTATGTGGAGCCTCAGAGCCACGGCATCTCGCGGCATCTCGCGGCGTCTCGCCGGCGTTTGATTGACCGCCCCGGCCCACCGTTTTGGATTCGCGGCGGTGGGGAAAGGGAGGGGAATATTTTACTGTAAACCAGACTCCCTTTTTACCCTGAGGGTTTCTTTATTGCCACGGCGAAATGAAGTAAGAATTGAGCTGCGAGTTTTGCAGGGCTTTTTGGGAAAGTAAAGCCGAACACAATAGATGCACTCAGAGCTCGGCGGTAAAGAGCTATATTCATTTAGCTTTGCTCCTGATGGCCCCAATAGATGTTGGTTATTGTTTTGAATAGCCGCTATATCACAGGCAATTGCCCTGTAATGTAATTGGCTGATAATGGCATCATGACATCATCCGCAACCCCCACCCCCACCCCCGCCTCCAGGCGCGACTGGGAATCAGGGTTATTGTACGAGGAGTACTAGGGAGTGCTGGTGAATAGAATTAGCTCTGCGCTGGTAACGATTTTGCTCAAATGAATCCAGTCAGCATACTGGAAGCCTCAGCATGTCTATTAATGAAAGACCCCCAACCCCCTAACCCCCCCCACCCCACCCCCACACCCGCCTCCCCCCATAGCATCCATACAATGAGATGCTTCACATTAAGTCTCTTGATTAAATCTGAGGGAGGACGTTTTCTCGCAGTCTAATTCGTAATCTTTCACGAGGCGCGTTCATTTCAGGGTGCGCCCCTTTCCATGTCAAACAGCAACAGAAGATTGTGCAACATTGCTGGGGGGGGCGGGGGCGGCCATGTTTAATTCAGGTTCTCGTACAGTGCAAGGAGATCCACCGCCTGTAACCGGAGCCTGATCTAATTGAATGGGACCGCTGCGAGCGTGAGTCAGGAGGTCACGAGTTCACCCACACTGTCACCTCCCGGGCCATAACTCTCTCTCCACCGCTCCCTGGCCTCCGGCGCTCCCTTTCCCTCGGAGGTTTCGCTTCATACGGGAGAACCGACGGGGGGGGGGGGCGATATCGATCTCCGACACTTCTGACGCGTTCCCGTTGTGACTTACGACCTCAACCTTCTCACGCGGCGAGCAGCGTCCGCTGCGGCAAAAGGCTAACCGCTTTCACCTCGCGCACCTTTCCCAGAGTGTGTCTTATTGTGGTTTCTGTCTCATTCAGCTCACGTGCCGCCCGCCCACACACACACACACACACACACATCTGAACCACGACTGCCGAGCTGGGGGGGAATAAAGAAGAAGAGAGAGAGAGGGAGAGAGAGAGGGAGGCACGTATGAAGGGAAGCTGCACCTGACCGAGCCACAAGACTGCAGAGCTTATACAGTTTGTAATAACCGCTGCACAATTGGCTTTTAATTTCCATCCCTGAGTGAGCTGAAGATACTCGTGGCCTGGCTGGAGGGTTAGCCAAATAGCCGTGGTGTGTGTGTGTGTGTGTGTGTTGGGGAGGGGAAGGAGGGGGGAGATGGAGGTAGAGAAAATCAGACTTCAGCAAATGGCCTAAGCGTTATTTGTGACGGGATGAAGACAGAAAAAAAAAAGATGAGCCTTCATCAGCTGAAGTGAAAGAGAGAAAGAAAGAGAGGGGGAGAGAGAGAGAGAGGGGGACAGAGAGAGAGAGAGAGAGAGAGAGAGAGATTAGCCAGCCATTGTCGACAAGTCGACAGAGACAGCAGCAGAGGTCTCTGGCCAATTGCTTTCTGGGTAGCGGCAATCTCCCACCCCACCCACCCCTCCCATTTTCACCCCACCTCCCTCTGCCCACCCCCCCCCCCCCCCTCCTCCTCTTCTCCTCCTAAGCCTCTTGTCACCGGTGAAAGAGTCGACGAATAATTACCTCCGTTGCTCCGATGCTCGCTCTCCCTCCCTCTCCCTCCACGCTCTCTCTCTCCCTCCATGATGCTCCCTCTCTCTCCCTCCACGCTCCCTCCCTCTCCCTCTCTTCTCCCTCCACGCTCCCTCCCTCTCCCTCTCTTCTCCCTCCACGCTCCCTCCCTCTCCCTCTCTTCTCCCTCCACGCTCGCTCTCCCCCTCCCTCCCTGCCGAATGCATTTGGAACATTCATTTCCATGTTCATTTCGGTCGGGCCCAGGAGAAAACACCTGTCGTGACTCTAAGCTACTGTGTTTTTTTTCCTTTTCTCGGGGTCCCTGTAACTCCACCCCCCCCCCCCCACCCCCCACCCCCCTCTTGATAGGCGCTCAGTTCAGAGGTAATTACATCTCAACGTTTAACTCGATAGCGTGTGAAGATGGCGGACTGGAAACGAGAGGGGGGTGGCCAGGTGGAAAAAAAGAGCCAATTTCTTTGCAGGCCGGGAGTGAATTGTCACTAATGTCATTTTCAAAGTCAAGGGGGCATACTTGGGACTAAATGTCCTGTGTGTGTGTGTGTGTGTGTGTGTGTTGTAGTTGTTAGTGTATGTGGTGAAGGTCCTTCAGACAGGGATCACCATCACACCACTGAAGGCATTGTGTGAAGAGTCTGACGCTTGAAAACAGGTTACGCAACGATGGAAGAGCGATGGTCATGTGGGTCTTCTCCCTCCACACACACAGACTTTCAGAATAAAATGAGACATCTGTGTTTGGAAAAGCAGCGCCTAACCTTACAAAATAAGATGATAGTAAATAATCCATTCGATATGATATTTCATTCAATTGTATGGACGCCCTGACTTGCAAAATAGTGGCATTTTATCATTATTTTTCAGTAGCCTTGACAAAAAGCATCATGTGAACTTTCCCTGGATAAATAAAGGTAAAAGAGTAATTAACTTTCAGTCCACTCAGTCCACTTCATATTCCTGTTCAGCTTTTTGACGCTGACCATGATCCTCTATGTCCTATAGTCCTTCCTTGAACTGTTGTACCTTCTCCTCCCACACTGTCATTCATTCATTAACACTTCCTTCCTTTCTCCTCTCCCTGTACTTTTTCCTCTACCTTCACTTTCCCCTCCTTTATTCCACCATTCTTGCTTTCCCTTCCTGGCCTTGTGTCGCTCTCGCCCTCCCTCCATCTCCCCTCCGCGGTATTTAAGCTTCCTCTGCATTACCACTTGGTCCTCTGCCCCCTTTGATGCTTTCTCTATTTAAGATTTATGGCTCCAGCCCTGGCCAGGTGTAGCACTTGGTATGGGTGGGTGGGGGAGGGTTAAAAGCTCTTTTATTGCACTATTTTATGAAGCCAGGGCAAGGGAACAGGAGACCCCAGCATTGCAGATTTCAGACAGAGATAAGCGCCCAGGTCCCTCCTTAAAAATTCCAACCGGATAATGGAAGACATTCCCCTTCACGGAGACGGAGCTGAAACACTCCAGTGGGAGACGTGGATAAATCTTCCAGGGATTTTAATCCACTGTTTGGCCATTTAACAGTAAAAGCAACAAGCCCAAACCAAACCAAAAGTATGTGCGTGCCGCCTTAAAACGCGGTTATCTTTACCAGGTGTATTTCAAAAGAAACAGGATGTACTCCAGAGGCGCTTGAGTCGATGGAGTTGACAAAGGTCACGAGGTCACTTGACTTACAGTGAACCTGAACAACATAACTCTATGGACACTATAAATATGCTGGTGCACTTAAGTACCAGGTGTCTAACTGAGCTCCTTCCCTCCATCCATCTACTGCGTCAATCAGTAGACATGTTTGTGAGTGTGTGTGTGTGTACTAGGGTTAGACTTTGACCTTTTAATAAAAAACAGATATCGCCAAGATTATCCTCCGCTGATACGATGCAGGTGAGTGAGGATATGACTTTACTGAGCTTTAGGGGTGTCGGTGTGGAAAACCTGCCTCACCCTGCCTGAGTTTCAAGAATTTCAATGAAGTAGTGTCCCATGATGGTCTAAATACTATTTCAGGAGATTTTTCCATCTCAACGAGAATACAAATCTTGGAGAAACGCTGAATCATTATCGTTTGGCATTGAAATGGTTAAATTGAAATATAATATCAGCTACATCAATGCAGTTTGGTATCGGTATTGGCCTTGAAAAGCATCAGTGATGCAACCCCGGTGTGTATAACAGCTCCATGTGTCCAACTAGGAGTATTACACCAGAGGAGAGCGCATGCTTCAGCCTCGTCCTTGGCTGTCATACCAGCATTCCCATGCCTGGGGAAAAGCCTCAGTGTGGGATCCCTGTTCCGATGATGGACGAAAGGGCAAGTCAAGTCTCCCACAGCTCCTGAAGGACAAAAGCCAGTCATAATAAGTCAAGGCTGATCCATGGGCCCCGGGCCCCACCAACAAGGAAGACAAAGCGTTGAGTTCCCCTGACAAAGGCGAGTTATTACAGCCGGGAGCCTCGTGTTGCTACATTGTCAATCAAACTCTGGCTCGATACGTAAGTGGGGCTGGGCTGTTTTTCTTCGCTTTATTTGAAGAAATCAAAGGTATTTTCTCTCTCACTCTCCCCTACCTACTGCTCAAGCACTCTCTGTCCCTTTTTTTTTTTTTAACTTTCTCATTACTTCCACTTGCCCCCCCCTCTCCAATTACAGACCGGTCTTTCATCTCCACGGCCAAGGAATGGAGTGATAGGATCAGGAGGAAGAGTGAAGAAAGAGGCTTTGTGGCCCTTTACCCTCTACCCCCTCTGGTACCCCACCCGGCCTTCTAATAACCCCTGGGGCTACTGAGGTCAGTCCCAGATAGCGGTTTACAGACTTCACAGCTCCGCGATGCCGATATGATGTAACGTGTTAGATATTGTTTCAAAGGCTCTGCACTGTTGGTCGTTTTTGGTACTTCCCTGTCATCTGAACTTGATAACGGCAAGCTTAATAACTTCCGTTCAATGTATCAAAGGATGATAACGGTAAAGGAAGTTCATTAACGTCTCAAAAGTTCAATCTCAAGTCATCCTTGTTTTGCGGAGTTAGAAAATTCCTCTCAAGACGAGACAATCGCACAAAGCATTAAAGGACAACATTTACCAGTCATCTGTTTGCCTTGAGGATCCATGGCATTGTTGTACCAAGGACTTACAGAGTCCATAGGGCCGTGTGTTAGAGGCACAATGCAAGCGCTTAAAGTCTCATCAGTTGTGGTATTTCTCGCCTGCTGGAGATTCTGGCGTATTTGAAAGACCAAGTCCTTCGTTGGTATCTTAATGTCGTTCTCGGGTTTATGGAGGCTTATTTTCCGTTTGCTCTGGTGCCCCGCAAGTCCCAGCTAAGCTGTTGCTGTGGCTTTCTTGGCGAAGCTTTCCAAAGACATTGAAGTTAATGGAGGCAGACAACAAAACACTAACGTGGGTAACGCTATCCACAGCTAATGTCTGAGTGGGCCTCCCTCTGAGTGATCTGTTACTTTTAACAAGTTGAAACTCCTATAAATTTCTGCTTTATTTGAGTGGCTTAAGGCCTGGCAATTACTGACCCGTGGAGAGATTTCGGGTGCATGAACATACTTAGGTCATACCAGCTCTGTTGTGCAAGCTTTCTAAAATGGAATATTGACGTCACTTTTTTGCTGTTGTTTCCCCAGTGGCCCCTGGGAAAACGCCTGTCTCGGCAACAGCGAGGAAATTCGAGTTTGCCACGGGCCCCCCGAAGCCTGGGCCATTCCCAGGCGCACAGCCCCCAAAGGGTTGGGGGTAATTAGGCCAGGTGAATAGGCCAGCGGCCCGCTTACAGTGGGGACTTGTTCCTTGCTGCAGCCTGGCCCATTGTCTCAGGACCGAGGAAGAGGGGGGGGGTCACTTCATTCAGGAAATGGTCGAGGGGATGGGTCTTTAATTAGGGCCACCATAATTGAGTATAATGCAGACGTAATTGAAGATACGCTAAAAGGAGGGATTGGAGCAGGGTCGGGTACAATGGCAAGGAGTGTCCTGGCGAGGGGCCTGCGTGGAGACGGGGGTCCAACTCACCTGGGGGAACGTTGTTATTCCGCTCAAGACTAAATGACGTCTGGTATGTGACTGGAGCGATCAGGAGCTGTCCAGACGAGGAATCACAGATAAAGCTCCCGTTTGCGTGCAAAGACAGGCGTTCGAGACGCCGGCTCGGAAGACGTTGCACAGCAAGCATGTTGCAGAGCATGACCAAAACAGCCCAATGTACCAACAAGGCAGCAAAACATGGATGCGTTATGTATGCCTCGCCCTGCCCACTCTCCCCTTCCTCCCCCCTCAGTCTTTCCACAGCCTGTAGCTGTGCTCTCTTCCAGGCTGTTTTTCTCTGGTGCACGGAGCTGCTACAGGCGAGATAAGGCTGGTCTCCCCGAGTTAGGGCTTAGCATAATCCCCCTTCCCTCCTCAGAAAAAGACAGTGCTCAGGCTCATCCACACACGGCCGAAGAAGAGAGGGGGAAACGATGGAGAAAGAGAGGGAGGGCGGGGTGGGAGTGGGGGGGGGGGCTGGGTGTAAAGAGAGAGGGAGGGAGAAAGCTGGGATGGAGAGAGGAACAAGGAATACAGTAAGGCTGCTGCCACACATTTAGCAAAATGTGACCAGGCGTGAAAGAAGTACAAAGGAATGTGAGCGTGCAGTGGCAGTGGTAACGGAGAAAAGAGGAGGAACAGTTTTGCGTCCCCGATGATCAGAGTGCAAGCTAATCCTTTGACAAGGGGTGCCTGGGGAAACCCAATCCCAATGCCCAAAGGCCTGACATGCCTAAAGCTGGCATCCCAACTCCAGTGGCAGGATTCAGACAATGTGTCTGCAAGCTGGTGCCTTTTGCTTCCCAGGAATAAGCTGGCATGGGCACAGCAGTTCCAAGATGGAGTGCAGACCTGCCCTCCGCCCCCACAGACGCCATATGAAATGTTTTGTTGTGGAAATGGATAAAAGCAGCTTAAAAATACAGATGGGCGGATGGGTACGTTGAAGGGTAGATGGATGGATGCATGCGGAGGATAGATGCTTGGCTCAATGGATGGATGCAATTAGAGGCCAATGTGCCAACATCATTTACAGCAGACCCAGACGTTTAAGTGATGGGATCAATGAGACACACTGCAAGCTGCACTCCTGTTGTCCTATTTTTGTCTCTGTTGTGAGGAGCAGACAGACACCGGAACAACAATACTGCAGTTGTCACTTGTCATTTTGATCTCTGGATATCAGAAGATTGACTCAAATACAAAGTAAACCAAAACCGCCAGAGTGGCAATAGTGCTATTCTTATCAAGGCGGTACATCGGTATTGCCTTGACACTGGGTTACAGTATTGAAAAAAAAAAAATCCTTTCTTCCACTGTTTTTATCTTTTATCATTGTCTCGCTTTCTCAACCCACAGTCTCATTTATTCCCACACAAAATAACACACACTCACTCCGAATGATTCATCTTAAGAATAAAGGAAAGTACAATGAGATCTGGCAGGTGCGGCTAGGTGTGACAAGTTCCCGCGACTTTCCAAAGTCAAGATGAATTCCAGGAGGGAAAACATCATTAAAGTTGGGAAAATAGAGCCGCAATGGGTTTGACACTTCAATAATAGACCCTGATTGAAATGATGGCAAGAAGACCATTCCCCTGTAACGCAACCCCTCTATAAAACACCACGCCACCAACCGCATTCTTCAAGATGATCTATCAGGGTGCACCACTCAGGGAGAGATTGGAAAACAGTCGCCTTAGCATAATGTTGTCACTGTGTTATTGACCTTATAATGTTTTGGTGACTGACAGCTATTCGGGGAGATTTGGCATTTTTAGCGTCCCCGGCCGCTCTTGCTTCGAGACTCAATGGGCTCTTTGTACCTTCGGACCCATCTGACAAGCATGGGGCTGGTTAGCGAGCCAGTCAGGAAACAAAGAGACTTCGCTTAAGCCCGAAGAATGGCGAGATTGTATCATGTCTTGTTTTGGCTTTTTAGAGGGCTTTCATTTCATGTTTTTCTTCTTTTGTAACGATACAAAATCCTATTATGTCGAAAAGCAAAAAAAACATTTGCGGGTTACCATGTTTAACAGAAAAGGGCTGGGTACATTTCAGTCGGGTTGAAGGGAAAAAAGAGAGGAGGAGGGGGAAAAAAAAACAAAACATCGACTTACGTTGTGGAGTCTATCATGGTGTTAATCATTTTGTGGAATGAAACCCCAAATTAAATTCAGATGAGATGAATGTTTTAATCAATTGGCAATCTGGGGCTGACATGAGATTGATTGAGAATGTTTCATTATCAACAAACAATTTCCACTGTCTGGAGCCTCACGCTGATTTTCATTTGTGGCACACATGCCATTGAAGTTGTTGACAATTAACAAGATTGACGATACAGCTATTCATCATGTCATATTGGCCATTTTATGTCTTGACTGAAACAGAGGGAGGGAGCAGTGCGTAGTATGGGTGTGAGTGTGTTTGTTTCTATGTGAGCATACATGTGTCAGCCTGAATATGTGTGTGTGTGTGTGTGTGTGTGTGTGTCAGTCTGTCTGCATGTCTCTGCTTTGTCTGTGTTTGGGTCTGTTTCTGTGTGCGCTGATGCATGTGTCGGCCTGCGTGTGTGTTTTTATGTGTAATGGAACGACATGTGATGAGAGCAACGCATGTAGATGAAAGGCTTACCAAAGATGTTTGTCTGCAGAGAGAAAATCAATGCCCGAAGCTCGGAGGAGGGGGGTGGGGGGGAAATGCAAAGTGGAAGAGGGCAGGAGGAATGACGAATGCCTTGTTCTTGATGGTTTATGTGCGGCTTTAGCGAGAGATGGTTTTAGTGAATTCATAAACATGGTATGCAGCCAGTCGTATCTCTTCTGTCTCCTCGGTGCTTTTCACTACAGTAAAAAGAAAAAGTTTCCCGTCTCACTCGTGTTTTATTTTAAAAGGGGACTGACGCAGCGCTCTTTTTCAGATGTGCCCTGTTGACAGATGTCGCCGAGAGCTAACAGTTTAAAAGCATAGAGAAAGTGCACAGTGATAAAAATGATAAAAGACAAAAACATGTTGAATTAGTTAAAAGGTAAAAGCAATATGGTTCCTTTAATCCTTTAAACTCTACCAAACATTTCTTCACAGTCGTGGCTATTCAGACTGGATCAAACACCCTTGATGTTCATCCTAATATTAATGATTTCTCCAAAAAATAGTCACAAAAACGTTGACAAAATATGGTGCATGTCCTTATTCTACTTAACAGTCCATTACAATTTCCATTAAATCTCCCCCGAAACAAATACTGTAAAAAAACAATTTCAGAGGTATTTTCATATTTTTACAGTGCAGCTATTTCTTTCCAGGTAGTCCTTTGATTTGCTACACCAAAATCCATGCACATCCCATTAATTGAAGAGGGGAAGTGGTAATAAACATGGCAGCATCATCTCAGATTTTATACATCTGTTTCAATAGGGCTGGAGATTAGAGAAGGGCCAGGCTGCCAGGTTTGTTGTCTTGCCAATCGACAGACTTGGCTCCAGCACAACCTGATCTGAATACAAAGCTCCCCGGGAGAGCCATTGTGTCTGTCTTGCACGAAAAGACCCGTATCTATAAAGCCTCTTAGAGTTGGATTACTGGATCTCCAGGATCAGTGGTCAGGTTGCTGATCAACTTATGATCCAGTAGGTAAACGTGAATTTGCATCAACAGATTTCAAATCCAAAATGAGCTCTGACCCAAAATGCTACGAGTCAATTTTGTGAGAGAAAAAGCGTCTGAAACCATCAATCAAGCTTAAAAGGAAATAAAGATCCAGCCTGTAACAATGTGATCATATTGTCAACCAAGGACTTAAATCAACTATATAACATGGTGTTTTGCGCTATTGATCATTTTGTTAGAGGTTTTGACTTTTTTCCAACGGTGTCTCAGAACAAATATCGTCACTTTATACGTGATACTCGATGTGGTGAAGGAGCTTTCTTCTGCCAAACATGTGCTACTTAAGAGAGAACGCTTTTAAAATACTTTCAGTCAAAATGTTTCATCGCCGTTTGAAGTGTAAAGGTAGAAACATGAGATATGACCTGAGCAGCGAAGCCTAATGCTGAACAGGTAAAACCCCGAAGTCATCCAGCATCAGCTCCCTGAGATTTGGACCCCTGAGTGAAAAAAAAAAAAAAAAAAAATAAGTTGAAGCTTTGTTGGAAACTGTCATTCTCCTCCCATTTACACAAGCGGCGACTCCCTTCCAAACGCCAGGCGCCGTGCCAACTTAAACACATCTCGCGTTGCCGTGTGCCAACGCTGCGCCGTTGAGACGGAGGAATCCTGACGGCTCTACCAGGTGTGGAAAAAAAAACAGGGCATAATTGCCGGCGCGCTCTGTAATTAGCGTACCTAAACGGCGTTGAGGCTCTACCTGCCTTCGAAGTAGACAGGTTGGGAAGCGAGGTGAACTTCGGTGACGGCGGGTCATATATCTCTTAAGAGGTTGGCGTCTGGATTTGGGCCGTTTCACACATCATTAGGAATCATAATGATAGAGTGTAAAACCCAGAGGATTGTAGATTAAATCCACACGGCGGATCCCCCCCCGGCTCGTATTTCTTCCCCCGCCGCTTCTCCATCATGCATAAACTTTTGTTTGTTGCACCCCGGCAAACATTTTTGACGTTGAGTAGATGTCGACGCTGGCGGCCTGCAACCCGCGTTGAAAACCCGTGTAAATATAGCGGCGAATGAAAGTTGAGATGACATCTGTAGTCGTCCATCACTGCTACCTGCATGGTTTCGTGGAATCGGGTATATATATATATATATTTCTGATATCAGCTGAAAACAGTTTCCAAAAAAGTCATTTTAATGTTTAATGTTTCAAGTTTTACTGTGGTTTATTGTGAAAATGAACTTGGCCTCCTCCTGTACATCACCATTTGCTGGGATCTGCACTGTTTGTACTTACTAAGCTTACTGTTGCATTCTTGTACGTCAGTCTGGATAAGCTCGACGCATAAAATATAAACGTAAAGTGTTAAGACAAATTATTTTGACATATCATAACATTTCTAAAAGCATGGCGTCTGACTATATTTGTACTGTAAACAAGTTGATTCGGTTCACCATTCTGCTCCTTCACTGCGGCGCTCTTTACATTACCGAAAATGGAAGCTGACAGCTCTCCGCATGCCAGCGTGAGACATCCGAGGAATTTTTTAAATCCTGGCTTTAGGTTACGATCAACCACGCAGGTGTGGGTCTATTGAAAGCTCGCGGCCCGAACGCATTGGGGATTTTCTGCTGGCAAACGTGCGCGGAACCTACCTGGTGTGGAAAGCAACGCCCACAAACAACGGCTTAAGCCCTTGTCAGCAGGTGCAGTCTGCTGACTCTGGTTACTTGAGTTGTAACACACGGCGGGGGGCTAATTGGTTTAGAGTCTCATTCAGGCACGTTCTTTGGCAGGGAAATTCGCCGCGTTGGGTTTTTGTGTAATAATCAAGTTCAATTTCATTCTTTTTCCACATGAATAAGAAGCCAGAATCAGAATCCTCAATCGGCCGTCAATCAATCGCTCGCAGTTTTCTTGTCGTTTCATCAAACAATCCATCTGTCGGTCTGTGTGTCTTTCTGTCTATCAGTCATAGCGTCCGATCTCTCTCTCTCTCTCTCTCTCTCTCAACCACACACACACACACACACACACACACACGTCCTCTGAGGAACCAGTTGGGTTCCTCTGCCTGTCTACTACCTCTCACCCGTCTCGGTGATAAATTGGACACATCTGGTGTTTCCCCCCTGGGGCCACTGGCCACTGTGTTTGCTTGCCAACAGCTTCTGCCTGCTTTTGCTCAATCCCTCATCAATACTACACTCTTTTTTTCCCCCCACCGCAGAAAGAAAACTTAGCACGGGGTATCTCGGTTGTATCCTCTGCGGTGTGACCTCATGAATGTCAACCGGCTTTCCTCCGCGAGCAACGGAAGACGCCGCGACGCTGCGTAGTTAGAGAGGAGTTTAGCGCGGTAAGGAAGCGGAGCTGCGCCTGTCCAGCTTGGGCGCATCTGATCTTGAAGAGAAGACGAGGAGACGAGGCCCGCGTCTCCGTCTTGGTCTGCTGGGAGACGCTCCGCGGTTTGCATCTCTCGTGCTCCCTCCATTTGAGAAGCAAATGAAAAGCCAACTCGTTGTGACAGCAGCTATTTCTCGCTCGGTCCCCAAGGGGGCCCGAACAGAGGGCTTGTAGAGGAGTCGGGGTGGTGGTGGAGGGGGGAGGCAGGCGGTTGTGTTGTTGCGAAGTGGAGTGCTTGGAAGCTGAACCTGGCCCCCCCCGCGGCCCGGGTTAAGTGCTTTGAGCTCGGGGTTCGCAAGGAGCCAGATGGGTCTGCGTCTCGGGTCTCCTCCATCTTTCGACCGCGGGCCGACGGGCGATCGCTCTGCCGCGTGGCGGCCGTGACGAATGGGCGATGCGCACTTCAGCTCAGTTCCCGTCAGTCGCGTCACAAGGTGAACCGGGCGCCTGGGTATTTCCTTTGTCGGGCGAGGGCAGGAGGACGGCTTTCGGCTTTGCGTTGCTCATAGTACGACGCGATGCCCTCCCTTTTCCTCGCGTCCCGTTTTCAGCGGGTTACCAGAGAACAGAGGGAAGGTCTTCCTCCCCGACGAGATGCGTCGGGGAGGAAGACCTTCCCTCTGTCCCTAACCGAGCTGTAAATTATGCATCTCGTTTCGCCGCTCATTATTTTTAACGAACAAGAGAGCGTTCTGAGGCGGTAAACTCCCACTGTCTTTCTCTGCTTTCTCTTTCCTGCTTACGCTGTAGCTATCAGCATCATTACAGAGTGTAAAGCCGCCATCACAGGGACCGGAGCGAAGAAAACAACTTTGTCTTGCGTCGGAGGGCAGAAATGACAGGATTTGCACAGAAACTCTCTGATCATGGGGATTTAAGATGGAGATACGCTGACTGGGAAGCTTTACAAGCGCTAGCGTGTTGTTGTGGTGAGGCGATCACATCATGTGTAGGCTTAAGGCTGCAGGAGGGTGAAATAGTGTAGTAATTACATAGCTCGCAGGATTTCATTTAATACATGCATTCATATTCATGCGGCTTGTATGTGTAGATACATGCGTATGCACTACATACGACTGATCCCCTTCATTCCACCTCCCACAGTCCTCATCTACATGTTTGGGTTGTCAGAACATAAAAGGAGTTGAAAAGTGCAGCATGTCCGCTTCCCTCTCCGAAAAACGCAGTTGGGATGCGTGTCGCCGGGAAAGAGGAAATATTAGCCGTGTTGGGTCAAGCGAACACCAGGAAGAAGTGTTTATTTTGAGGAAGTGAAAGAACAGGAGCCATCACGCTGACAGACTCATCCATATTCATCACGTTTCTTTGGAGGAAAAAAGAACATAGAAATGAAAATTACAAATGCATGAGATTTCTTAATACCACCCCCCCCCCCCCCTTCTCTCCTTCACTCTCCCTCCTAGCTCATCTTCCCTCCCCTCCATGCTCTGTTTCCTCATGTCTCTCTCTCTCTCCCTCTCTCTCTCTCTCTCTGGCTAATTGCCCACCTCGCTCTCTCCCGCTCTGTCACAGTGCGGCCGATGCTTAGCCGTTTCATCTGCTCGTGTGCAAAACATCCATCACTCCCGGAACTTAATTTCTCTCCATTTGGACGTGTTATAATTATGGCAAAGCAAACTCAGTTAGATACTGTTTTTTTTTGTGTGTGTGTGTGTGTGTGTGTGTGTGTTTCATGTGGAACAGCAGAATAAGCAAATGTCAATACAGTTATTTATGTAATTTCATGGCTTGCGGACACAAAAAAACAGTGTCAACATGGATCACGTTTACCAAAGCGTATAATTTGCTTCTCTTGACTGTCAGATCTCAACGAGAAGACAGAAAACATCACGCTGAAAGGAATCTGGGCGCATCTGATGCACTTGACGCCACCCACCGCGTTATTGGTCACCGCTATTGATTTTCTCCTTTCGTGATATGGAGACGCGTTCACAGATGCGTCTCATCCCCGATAACTTTCTGACCTTGAGAGTCACGCGCGGGCCAGGCGGCGTGTCGCGTCCGGCGGCAAAATTGATGAACCGGCGAGCATTAGCATAGCTTGAGCGTTCCCCTAGGGAGCGCCAGTCGCCTGAAGCTGCATGCGCTGTGTGTTTGTGTGCGCGCGTGCGTGTATCCCTGCGCGTGCAAGTGTGTGTGTGTGTGTGTGTGTGTGTGTGTGTGTGTGTGTGTGCCCCCTCTTGTGCAGGTGGGTGGATGCATGTAAGCCTGTCAAAAGCACTTGGAGAGGAGCTGCCAAGGTGAGAGAGAGACCGACCCTGACCACCTGTCCCTGACACCCACCTCACAGCTCTCTCTCTCTCTCTCTCTCTCTCTCCCCCTGCACACAAAGCCATCCCTCTCTGCACAGGTGATTGATTAAGCCAGGAGCCCAGGCGTTTAGGGCCGGAAGAGTAGCGGGGAGGGGCTGTGGATGAATGACCGGCAGAGCCTCTGTCCCGACCGAGAGACGAGCAAAGACGACACCTGCGTCCGGCCGTGGCGCTCAGACCTGGATGAGTCACTGTGAGGCTTTTTCGTCTGCGCACTCAGTTCATCGTGCACCGTTAATAGCAGTCGTGATTCAGACCTGATGTAGTATTTGGGTGCAGATATTCATCTCGTCTGAGGGGAATGTGCCAGGGCAGGTTTCTGAGACACAATCAGATGGTTTGTTTTTGCAACGCGAGCCTCGCTTTTTTTTCCCTTTTTCCTCTCTTGGGGGAGAGGTTCGTCTGTCAACCCCTCGTCATGGTGATTTCCGTTCATTTTTTTTTTTTTTTTTTCCACCTAGTTTCCGAGCTTAAAGGGCCTTGTTGACATGAAATGAGGTGAATCCTTGCCGGATGAAAGGGAATACCTTGCCTGGTTGCAGAACAACACAGGGCCGGTCGGTGCTGCGTTCAAAACTCCCCAGACTTGGCACCAAAATGGCTGCTGCATCACACAGTCCTCTGTGTTTATGCTTCTCTGGGACTTGTGAAAATAAACACTGTCCTTGGCAGCTGAAGTGTTGTCAGCTCACTGCCACATAACGATTAAACACATTTTTTGGGATCATTATAGAGGACGTAAATCACAAAAGAAAACAGAGTTTTAGAGGGTTTTGTCCTCTATGAATATAAAACGAAAAATGTCACCACTCCTCGGCTTGCCAAATGTATTGGCATGATATTTCCTGGACAAAGTCCCATTCTATTGTTATAAATTACGACTTGGTTCCATAGTCTCCCCTGTATTGAGACTCTTAATTCATATTTTCATACACTGCATGAAACAGTTTTATGGCAAAACCTGCTGCATTAACGTATGGAGGGAGACACGTTGAGCATCATTCAAGCACCGTTTGAATGATGCTGCAATCTGTGCGATACCTTCACACAAGACACGTGACTCAGACCGGTTCTATGCTCATCTTTCAGAGGTGGAACGCTTTGCCCCGCTTCTCCCGAAACATTCAGTCTTCATTTAATCACGTAATCCGATAAACATCCACGATGGCCACAAAGAAAATCGACGTCTTACCTCTCCCGTAATTGAATTTGACTGAACGAGCCGCGGCGTATCGGCCGGCGAACGTAAATAAATAACTCCAACATTCCTGGAATGAATCATGATTTTTGAGGAAGATAGCGTGAGCTGAGCAAATGATTCAACTAAATGTCCTGAATGTCAGATGTGACATTCAGGGCCATCTGAATCAGCAGCGTATATAGAGCGTTACGCCGCTCAGCTCCTATCAGCATGCAGGGCAGAGTCACAGGACTAAATGACTGATGGAGTGATTGAGACTCTGATTAGAGCTCTATAGAATATATGATCCCTATTGGTGACCATTTTATTTAACTGTTAATCGCTCCTGTGGTCGAACCGGAAAATGACTTTACAAATGGAATTGAGACAAAATACGATGCGATTTGATAACGTAGGCGGCGCGGCAGATATTGACTTAAACGTTGAGGTCCCGCGGGCGTCACTGTGCACGGGAGTAAAGCAGCAGTTAGATTTAGACCAGATTCAGAATAGATTCACTCCGCCTCACATTTCAATCTGCATCTGAGTCATTAAGCTAATGCTCTTATCAAAGCGACTTATCACGAGTGAGTAAGCGTAAGTAAGCTGAGTAAGCTTCAGATCCTGAATCAGCAACATCGCCAAAGAGTGCTAAGGCAACAACAGTGAAAAAATATACCAACGCCTGTATCTCCAGTTTAAAGGACGAGTAGGTGAGGAAATAAAAGCCATGCGTCTATTTAAGAACAAAGTCTTATGGACAACGAGGGAGATGTCTAGTATAGGTATCCATATGACCCACAGATTCAACCCACGCTGACTTATAAGGCCCTGTCAGAGTGGTGGGTAGTAATGTTGTGTACTAGTAGTTAGTGCTGGTTAGTGTGGTCTGTCTAGATACTAACTTTCTCAAAAGGTATAATCACACCTGACTGTATGAGTCTGTCTGCTAAGTGAGCTTAAAGAATCAAACATTAAAAAAAAACTAAAACACAAGAAAAATAATTAAATTACAAAAAATATTATTCAACAATTAAATTAATAAATGTGCAAAAAAATACAAATTCATTGCAGGTTTGACAGACTGAATGTAGGAACCTCTATCATATCGCTGGTGGACGACATGACATCTGACATCTGATATTTAACAGAAGGCTGATATCAGCTCAAAAAATCAGTAAATTGATATCTTGGTGTAACCCGAATCCATCATGAGGAAATGCTTCAATGATGAGCGGATCATTTGGGTGACAGAACATCTGGTATTTAGTCTGACAACTTTTCTTTTGTGGCTTTTGTGACTGGTGAACACAACCAGTGTTTTTGGTCAATGGCCACTTAATTGACACTTTGACAGCCAGTCAAGTGAGACGTTAGAGGAGGGGCCTATTCCTGATTTCCCATTCCACATTGATTGGACAAACTTATAATAATAATAATAATAATACATTACATTTATATATCGCTTTTCACAGCACCTGAAGACGCTTTACGATAAAAAACAACAGCAGATAAAATACAGTCATTTATCAAAGCGACTTACAAATGTACTTGACACTACATGGGGATCGTACCCACAACCCTGAGACTGACAGTCTCATGCTCTACTGACATATAACCCGTACACTACAACTGAATGCTACTGAATCCGGTAAACAAGATGAGAAACATATCACACAGCTGGCGAAAAAATGGAAGCATAACCTTGGCGGTCCATCCCTGCCTTATAATGCCTTTTCCAATTCGGAGAACTGCATCGGTTTATTCCTCTCCATGCTGCATGTAAATAACAAAGAGACGAGAAAACAGTCTTTTATTCCACAGAAGAAGATGTGTTGTTGTTTTCTTCCTACCGACGAGTTCGCTGGGCAGCATGAATGTGCCTTTTAGTCTATTACCCCCTGCTTCGTTCTCTGTCAACATCCTTTCAGTTTGTTGCTCCTCACATACTAATAATAGATGGTTTTTGTGACCTACCCACTCAGCGACACTGAAGTTCACCGCAGGTCCATGGCGCTTTAACCCATGACACTTCACGCACTCTTCACGAACGCCGTTGCTGCACTCAACTTTCACATTAATGCACAAAGCGCTAGCCCATTTCATCACTTATTCATTTGGGCTAACAGTGTCGTCTACGGGGAGTCCATGATCCCCCACACCCCTCTCTCTCTCTCCGAAGAGACGCACTCTGCACTCCACCCCCCCCCCCCCCCCCCAACGAAAGCCTCTCCTTGGTCTTGCAAATTGCTTCTTTATGAAGGAATGAGGGCAGGCCATTTTGTCACAAACACGGTTGTTGTGCTCTCCGGGGATCGCCTTGGACCTGTAATTGACTCTGAGACACTGTCCCTGTCACGTCCTCCTTTTTCCCAGCCGGTGGAGGGGGGTGGCGGGCGGGGGAGGGAGGGATGTAAGTACCTGGGAGCTGAGTTGTGGAAGGCTAGCGTTGGATTAAGAGGCTGGTGCAGTGAACACCATTAGGGCTGTGAAGACCCCGATGGCTCTCCGGTGAGAGGGCAGCGCTAAATGGACGAGCACGGTGGCATTTTAGCATTGTGCTCCTCGGGGACGGTCACACTCAGCCTTTTAGGGCTGAAAGTCCTTAAAGTGGAGGTTTGACATATTTGAGATTGTCACATATTTTGTGCAAGGGGTAATGTATTATTGACTGGGAACAGGAGCATTGAAAGAAAGCCCCGGCTATGGCTTTTTTTCTCACTTATTTTGAAGCCCGGAGGCCAAAAACAGCCCAAAAGTACAGCAGCTTTCTGAGGGGAGCTGAATTAATCACTGACTTGAGACTTCAATTAAACCCATTATGATTATTCACATACCATCACAGGCAATTTTCTCCATGTGAGGACAAACACAAGGTCACCTGAAAAAAAAAAACAGTCTTCTATAAATGGAGGAAGAGAAAAAAACAGCCTCAGTCAAATTGATTACATGAGTTGTTGGGAGGGCTGTCGCTGCCAGAAACTTAATCATTTTTCAAAGAATGCGGCGGGTGAATTTATAAATCCCATGATATGTCCCCCCGGTTTAGACAGCTTACCACCTTTCATAGTGAGTGACATCAAATGGTAGAATGTACTGTAAGCCCCGGGGGGGTGTGTGTGTTGTCAAGGAGGATTTCTTACAGTCGGAGGACAGAAAGAGAAGAGACACCTCCTTTGGCGGCCATCCTCGTCTTCATGCTCCAAAAATTAAATATCTGCTGGCACCGCCGCAGCGTTGCCGACAGCCCGTTGAAACAGGCCCCCGGAGGTAAGAGGAGCGGCGGGATTTAGGGGGAAAGTTTGGTGCCACTTGCGAAAGTCAGAGAGAGCGTGGTTTCTTTGTTGGGGGGGGAAAAAGGGGGGGGCTTTTACTTTGAAAATCTCCACGCAGACTGTAATGTAAACAATCAGACTTCTTTAGAAAGTTCCTTTAGGAAGTAGTTCAGAAAAGTTTGCATGTGTGCCTCTGCATCTGTGTGTGTATTTGTGTGTGTGTGTGTGTGTGTGTGTGTGTGCGTGCGTGCGCGTGTGCGTGTGTGCGTGTCAGAGGAGGGAATGCAGTGTTCACCCAAGGTTGACCTCTCGTTGGCAGCTGGAGAGGTGAGCTATGCTGCTGCTGTCTCATTATATTCAGGCTCTGGAGAGCTTGGCCTGCAGACTACTCATGCCCAGTGCCCATCTAAACTGACATACACACACTCACACACACACACACACACACACACACACACAAACATACCTTCCTAATGGAATCTACTTGTTGCCTTCTTTCCCCTTTTTACTCTTATCCATCTTCCTCTGTCTATTTGACAAGTATGCCGACACACACACACACACACACCTGCCTGCACATATGCACGTACTTATATGCATGCGTGTTCACACACTGTCTCTCGCAATCCTTCCGAGCTCATGATCTGCATTCCCAAGACTTTTCAAACGAAGGCATCGGCCTCCTTCTACTTCCACAGACCCAATTAGAAGGACCTTGCAGGTTCAGCGGCGTTGTTCTCGGTGTCTCCTCGGCGGTGCGTCAGGCTCTGCTGGGCTGGGCTGGAGGCCTTGGTATCGCCGGTAATGCAACCTCTTGACTCCGGATCAATAATCGTACTTGTCATTCAAACAGAGAATTTCCTCGGTAGTCTGAACTGCGGCATGACTGCCAATCAAAAGCACATGTTGCAATAAAATGCATCTGTTCCTGGGTCACGAAGCGAAATTTTTTTGAAAACGTGCGTACACGCCGGCGGAGGAGATATTCGGAAACCGCATTTCCTCGCAATACATTTATTTCACTTCATATCTGGGGACCCCGACATCGGCCTCTGCAGCTCGGCCCATGGGTGCAGCATGATAAAAGACCCTACTTTACGAATTTGTCTTGCAAATTCCTCGGAGAGAGAGAAGCACGTATATGTTGAATCTCAGCACGCCTGGATCTGTTTTGGTGAATGGGCCACTGGTCTTTCCCAACACACACAGACACACACACACACACACACACACACACACACAGCAGTGAAAACATTCCCCAGTACTTGTTGATATATCCACCAAGAAATGCCTTCAAATGAATGGTATTGATTTGTTCAGCTTGTTCAGTGGAGCAGAGCGCCATTGGAGGCCATCTGAATGGAAGTCAGCTCCCTCTAACAGGGCCGGCCCCCCCCCCCCACCCCCCTCGCCTCCCCAACCCGGGCCGGCCCAGCTCTTATTGGCGGCGCTACGCTTATCGATGTCTCCGACGCACGCTTTGATTTCTCCTGCGTCTGGAAACTCTGTGCCGTTTAAAACTTTTAATCGCTTGCGTGCTCGCGCTCAAGACCCTGAAAGTAGAGCTGTCTAACCCTCGCGCCGAGCTGCAATTGAATCAACGCGGGAGGAAAGTGGAAGTTCATTAGCGGCTGATTCCTGCTAAAAAAAAAAACTAAACATCATCCCCAGGGTTAAAGATTGATACACAACGGATAGAGTGTAAAAAGTGAGAGAACAAAAGGCTACATAAGTGATAAAATGACAAATGGAATTTATGTGGGCATAAATAATGGTAAGGGATGGAAGGGGGAGGAGGGAGTGGGGCTGGGGGAGGTATGAGTGGGAACAAGAGCTCTCTAATCACCAGCAAATGAGCAAGCGGACAAACATGTGGCCCCGGCCCCGGTGTGTTTGCAAATATTTAAGCTGGGGAGTTGTAAAAAGAGATTGAGGAGAGGGCTGGGGGGCGCAATTAAGACTCCCAACACAAAAGCAGCCCCTTCCTTTCACCAACACCACCAGCCAATACCCCCTGCACCTCACCCCCACTCCCATCCATCCCCCCCACGCACGGACCCTCTCCGGCACTTCCTTTTCAGAAAGCTGTCAGTCTCGCAAAGTTAAGGGCGCCCACTTTGCAGAGGGCCAGCAGAGGTGAAGGGTTGGAGGTTAACTGCCGCTCTTTGGGCTGAAAGGAACTTTGATGACAAGCTGCATTGCTGACGGGCCAAGAGTGGAGGTCAAACAGTCCCCGGCAGAGCTGTGGGCTCTTCATCACTTTAACTGCAGGAATAACAATCAATTTGTCAAGCGCCGAACGGGGGGGGGGGGGGGCCTTCGTTGGGCTGGCACCAGAGCGCACGCACACACTTTTGGCGCGGCCGCAACTTGCGGGAGATACGACTGGCCCGTGATGATGTTGATTTTGCTCTTGATTTTTTAGCTTTTTCCCCAGAAGTGAAATTATTCTCCGACATTTGAAAACCACAACAAATGCCTTGGCAGAAGCTGCCGGTGCCTCCCTCGTGGTCTCCGGGTATATCTTGAAGACTTCAGCAGCGCTTTTTTCAGGACTCCATTAAGGCTGACTGTATAATTATTCCCCAAACATCTTTGCGTTAGAGGCTAAACGGATTAGTTGATAAGGCGATCAATACGCCATCTATTTCCAATAAAAACACACGCGCGCACACACAGATACAAATGTTGCATCGGTAAATGCATGGCCTTTGGTTATTGATGGGCCATTTGCAGACAGCCGTAACTGCACAATATGTCTCGCCATTACTTTCCTGACCTCATTCTGGCTTGGGGACAACATTATTCATGTGAGAGCCGGAGGAGAGAAAGAGAGCGAGAGATGAGGCCTATGGGGGAAACAGATGGGGGGAGGGTGGGGGTGGGGGGAGTTGGAGGGGATGGAAGGAACAGGGGTCTGCAGAATAATCATCAATAACCCCAACCTTCCCTCCTCGTACATAAAGAGGTAGAGAGGAGGGCGGGTGGGAAGGTGGGAGTGAGGGAAGGTGGGAGTGAGGGAAGAGTGGCGAGGGAGGTGAAGGGGGTGAAGCAGGGTTGGGGGGGGGGGAGCAACCATTAGCCTAAAAAAAGAAAAAAGGACCAAGTGCTATTTTTAAGCTCCTCTTTCCTCCCCTATCCACAGCTTGGGGTAATTTAAGAGTGTCCAAGCCCAGACAGTGCGCGGGGGAAGAGACATTCATCACCCGAGGAAGACACCGGTGTTCACTAGGAGAGAAGGATGAGGACCCCAGACGAGGAGACGGGGAGAAAGATGGAAGGAGATAGGAGAGAGGAGCTGAGAGAAGTCCACATACTTGACTGCTTCTGTTTCTTCGGCTCTCTGTGTGTGTGTGTGTGTGTGTGTGTCCCTCTTGTGTCACAACTTGATATTTTCTATGTGTGTGTTCATCCACGTACATGTCAGGGCTGTGGTACTCGAGTGCGGTCTCGGCCTCGGTTCTGGTCTCCAGACCACCTTTTGGAACAGCCTGGACCTTTTCTCAGTCTTGTGTCTGTTTGGACTCGGTCTTGTCTCGGTCTCTGATCGCTTGGTCTTTTATTGATGTTTGGTTTATTTTCTCCACACGCACAATTTAAGGGATTTCATCTGTAGAAGCCTGTGTAGGTAGATAACCTATTGCACTTTTACCTCAGCTCTGGTTCTGCTCTTAGATGCTTGTTTAGGAAGGAAATGCACTTTCTGTGACTAGGTGACTAGTGGTTCTCTTGCCTACCTATGTTGAATCCACTTATTGTAAGTCCCTTTGGATAAAGGGACTGATAAATGACTGTTATGTAATAATAATGTAATAATATGTAATAATTATGTAATAATGTTCCTCAAACCTCTATGACTAGACAGTTCTACATCTCTAATCATTCTCCTATCCCACCTTTGGACCTGGTCTTGACTAGAATTGACTAGTACTCAACAAATGTGGTCTTGACTAGGATGTACATGCACACGCATTACTGAATGGCACTGCTGCTACTGTGCTGCATGTGTGTATGCGTATGTGTGCCTTGGGATTTGTGGTCAAGGCCTTGAAACATCTGTTGTGGTGAGCTTCATGGACTACACTGGAGTGGAGCAGCAGACAGACAGGCAGAAAGTCAGTCGATTAGTAGCTGGAGAAGCTGCTTTCTCTTCAGACTGACCTCTGGAAAGACCTCCACACTCAGAGAGCCAGACTCCTGTTCTGCTACACATGTTGCGACCATGAATCACCGCCATCCTGATTTCCCATGGTAAGATATTAATTGTAAAAACTCACCATTGCAGTCCTGGAAAAACATCACAACTCCAAATTTCATGCTTTTTGTGGAAATGACAGTTTCCATGGTCTTTCAAGGGTAGAACAAGTTTCATTACCCTGGCTCAGGAAGCCCATTCACAACCCGCGGCTTTCCCACAGTTCAGCATGATCTGAAGAGAAGGCTGTTTTCCTTCATGCCTCAAAGCTTAAGTTTCCCTCGGCGTTCAGTATGTTGTATATGCATGTCAGTCAATGGTTGTGCTTTTAATGGATACTCATGTTTTGACAATTGCGTTGCATTTGTATGTATTCATAAAGGCACTTTACACTTTGCACAGCATGTTGCACATTACCGTATACAGCAACATTATCATTATCCCTGGCAATCCCATCTATAGCCTGCTGCATGTCATAACATTCAGTCATCTTTAACAAGTACCATCACAGTGGCCTTGTCAGAGCATTAATGTTGATATAAAAGCTGTTTAAGACTCAGGCTAGTTTTACACTACAGACCTGATATGTTCAATTCCAATATGGACCAACTGGATGTATGGTACAAACTGTAGGCCTGTGACTTACATGTGACTTGTATTTGAATGCTCAAACCGCCATGACAATAAGTCAATTTGGTTGGGCCGCACTAATTGATCGGCCACCGATTTCTAAATAGGTTATCTGTGGCCGATCACTGTTGCAACTGCCTGATAAAAAAAAAAAACGGTTTAAACAGTTTAAACAAACATGCAGTAGAAAGAGCCAGAGCGTAAGTAGTGTTGGCATGTCGTCCTTTTTTGAATTTCACAGCCAATGATCATAGATCAGAACCAGTTTAATATATTGGACAGAAGGCAGAGCCAATGCTTCCACAATGAACAATTTTTCATGCGCTACCAGTGATGACAGGTAAGTAAGCACACACTAACATGTCATTACTATGTTTGGATTAAACCTGATTTTCTTACACATGGATAGGCCAGCGATGTCATGCAGCCATGAGAACTATCTGTTAAACACACTGCTATAGTGGAATTTTACTATTCATGCTTGCTGTGCAATTTTACACAATGTGCCATTGTTAGTAGAACGTCTGGGGAAAATGCATAATTTCATTTGGAAGTTGGTGAGTTGACCGGCCAATCGCACTGTTAAAAAACACCCCAGTTCAGTGAAACCTCGGAGGCGTATACCGTAACCCAAAGAAAAACAACAGATGTGATATGTTTTGTAATTGATTCTCTGTGCACATGTCTTTTCAACATTGTTGTCAGTTCATATTAGTATTGGATACGGCTTACATCCTAGAAGAGATAAGAACAGTCATCCAAAAAAATATCAGATATGAGCAGCAATTTGGAATTGAGCGTGATGGCCTGTGGTGTGAACTTAGCCTTACATAACAGTTGTCAAAGCTTGACATACAGGAAGAGAGATGGGTGTGGAGGCATAAGTGGAGGCCAGATTCCAGCATGCATCAATACAGCTTATAATAGAGAGGAAGAGATTACCCTGGGTGTCAGCTTCTGCTCACCTGTCTCTAATCAGGATGTCAGGTGCATTGTGGGAATGGATAGGCCTCACAGCTCCCACAGCAGAGGCATTTCCTAAAGGCCTCTCTGTGCAAATTAAAGCATGTCATTCCAATGTTAGTATCCCCGAAAGCAGTCATGCAGAGAGATAGGATTTCTGCATGTAAGCTACATGTCATGATTACATTTCTCTTATTAGCGTGTGCACATGACTGGTTGGGACAAGTGGAGATCCAGTAGAAGGGATTGCACAAGCTCAGACCGGTGTGTTTTTCAAAATATTCCATTGTCAAATTAATTTTAATAACAACCATTGGCACAACATTCTGTAGCAAGTGAGTCATTTTCCCTCCCCACTGTTTTTTATGAATAACTAACCAGTCTGTTGTTTACCAGAGACGATGTTTCAAACTGGACTAAATGAAATAACAAAACAGATCACTGAGGCTATTGTTTGTTATGACTACTATTTTGCTATGTGTTGTCAAAGCAATATATTAACAAAAAGTTAAAAAAACACAAAGTATTATAGGAAGTCAAATGTTCCTTTATTTCTATACATATATGATCAACGATATTTAATGAAGACATTGTTAAAATGTGATTTTGTTCAACTGGTTAAATTTAAAGTTGCATTGCATTTTGAAAAATCCACCCTTTTTAACAGGCACTTTCACACTTACTCCAGTAAATGAATCACAACTGGACTGGTCCTGATTCGCTCCCCTCACTAAAGACTTACTAAAATCCATTCAATCAGGCCCGTTTAATTGCAGCATTTGAAGTGGAAAGCCTCAGCAGGTTTACCTCATTAAAATTAGGGGAGTTGGTGTTGTCAGCCAATCAGAGTCCAGTATTGTGACTGTTCGGCCTCTGAGGACAAATGCTGCTTTGGAAGTTGGAGACTCCATGTTGGTCGGTTGTAATTATGACCTCTGGGTGTTCCAGTGGTCCAGCTCATGTAAACCGGGGAAGAAACATGGACGCCTGCAAGATTTAATTTGCCCATTATAAAATAATCTTCCCCATGCAACAGCTAATGTCATGTCAATGATGTTTAACAATGTTAGCTCGCTAGTTAGCATAGAATCTGTAGCATCTGTAAGTACAACTTCACATTTCAAACCTATATGTTTAACCATTTACCACACAAGTTTGATTTTATAGTATAAAGTCGGACTTTAACAATTTTTGCAAAACATCACCAGGAACATGATTCTCATCCTGAGCAATAATATATTTGACAACGAAATCATGAAAAGCGAATAATATGGGACCTTTAAAAACAACAACATGGATCTTTGGAAGCCCACGTTAAATCAGAAACCTTGAATCCAGCCTTAACAGGTGTAGGTTACTCTGCTACAGGAACTAGTTGAATGACTCTTAAGTGCTCAGAGGATGGATTGCCTTGCCAAAGAAGAAAACTGCAGTCCAGAGGGGTCAGCGCGCTTCAGTGCAGCTGAGGCCTACTGGGGAAATCCACCCATGTGCAGCTTGTTGGCTGTGACCTGCAACCTGGCCTCCTGCACCACAATCTCAACTCCCTAATCCCTAATCTGTCCAACCTCATGACCTGACATTGACTTTTAATCTGCCCGGGGTATAAACAAACAAATAGAGTGAAGTGAAGCCAAATGTCAATCTTTCTCTTCAACATCTTGTTCGAAACCAGGAAACAGAAGAATGAGATTAAAGGAAATATACAACAAGCATATAGCTATTTGGATTTAACCGCAGACATGAGGGAGTGTGGAGAAAACATCAGACAGCAGCAATTTCGAAAAATAAATATCCGAAGAAGTGGGAAAAGGGGAGAGATTGACATGGATGAAGAGGGAATTGAGAGGTGCCTCGTGTTGTGTTGTTGATTTCCCTGCTTCTCTCTCTCTCTCCTTCCAATTAGAAACTGGGTCTTGGCCTGCTTTGCTGGCAGCGCGGTGTTAACTTAATGCAGCGTGAAAAAATCATTATGCCACACTACAGATGGGCCCAGCCATGCAGAGGAACCTTTGCACTCCCTTCTGAAAGCCAGTTTTAACCAGGGGCCCTAATAAAACGGAGACCCAACCAATTGTTGATGGCAAAGACGTGTTATAGGGCACCAGGGAGGGCAAGGAAGAACACTGCGATGGCGGGAAAGGGATGATGGAGGAGAGGAAGAAGAAAGTTAGCAAGGGGGCAAAAGCAGGGAGCAGCCAGCCAGGAGGGATGAGATAATGAAAGGAAAAATAGAAGAAGAGGCAAATGGAGAGAGAACCAAATGAGAAAGCCAGAAGCTGACAAACATCTGATTAACTTAAATACTGGAATTGAAAGGGAGAAAGTGTAAGGATGGAAAAATGGAAGAAAACTGAATTGATGCTTCGTAGTAAAATGTAATGACTGTTTTTGTTCTAGCTTTTGGTCAAGGGTATTTTGCTTTCTGTGGAATGTGTTGATGACGTTAACAGCAAAGTTTTGGTTTCAAAATGGTTCAAATGCTCAAGATATCTGCCTGTCGGACAGAAACTTTTCTTTTGAAGGACCTAAAAGAGGTCAAGGTCTGTGTTTGATTCCCATCCAAATCCAAGTATTGATCCTCATAATAAATCCTTCAAAGCAGTTCTAAGAGTGTAAAAAAAACTTCCTTCTCCTCTCCCTTCTACCAGCTAGCTTGTGAGTTCAACTCATTCTGAGATTCTCCCAATATATTGTTGCTGTGAGAGATGGGGGGGTTTATCAAAGACAGTAAAAGTGCAATACATCAAAAGTGCTCCAAGCCAAGAAATGAAAAATCCTTTGAAGGTTGAAGAAGATAGCTGATCCTTGATAACCTTTTCACCCCTGTGCCCTTGGGGTCCTGCCAGCCGAAACACATGTAAACATGTTTTATTACAGCATAAAACTCTGAGGAGGTTGCAACATGGCTGGGCTTCCTTGAGGGTTTTTATTAGCCAGAGAAAGGCATGTTCTGTCGGAGCTCTTAAATGCAACGGCCGTAAACATGTATGACTAAGTGCACGTTAATGGCAAAGGGGTTAGGGAGTAATGGACTCAGTGAAGTATCAGATTTAGCTGTTAGCTGGCCTTACCAGAGTGGTGAGCTAGAACAACAGGATATGATGTAATCCATCTTCTTCTAACTTCTACTTCTTATCTTTCGGGGATGGGACATTTCATTGGTCGTTAACAGTCAAGAACAGCCTGGAATCACAAAATTATGTGAAATCAAATTTCAAATTGTTTTAGTTGTCCAACCTTAACCAAAGTTTTAGTTCCCTTACCCTAACCCTAACCTTAACTGAAGTTGTTTTATTTGCTAAAACGTAACCCTTAGCAACCTTTTTCACATGACAAACACATGAAAATAGCGTGTCCAATTTGTGCTATTTGTCACATAGTCCTTTTGTGGTGGAGGAATGTAATCTGCACATTATTCATGTGAACAACACCAAATCTGCATTTGAGAGGTTTGCACTCATTTCAAATAATTGTGTGCGACTGTGTTGCAAGAAACCAGGTCCCAGGAAGTGTCCTTATCTCCATTACCTGTTGGACTACAAGGTCATGAGACAACAGTGAGCTTGAGATAGAACCAGGATGTAAACCAGTTCAGAGGATACTGACACATTTATCACCTGTTTGTTTCCACAAGAGTCAGATTGCTGACTTTTTATTGCATTTGTTTCAAGACACAAGGCCCCATAATTCTTCCTAAACCAACCATGAGAAATGCTTTTAGACTAAACAATCCAATGTAGACTGGTTGGACGGTCATAAAATACAAACCTTGTCTGTTTGGGAAAAGAAGGGTGTATAGGAGTAAGGAGTTATCAGGAATTAGATGATATGATATATCTTGGCTCAGTGTATATATGATGTTGGAAAACGTCAAATATATTGTTTCTATTCTATTAACCAATATATTTCTTAAATGTGTTTAAATCTCATCTTGCCACTTGGTGGCAAAGGAGGTTCACTCACCGCTTAAAGTTTGTTTATTATTTCATGGTCAACTGCAAGACTCTGGCAATCATCCCATCCCTAAACTGGCCTCCAAATATCCACAGTACCCATTTGCAATTGTTGTAACGGCGATTGCAGCAACAAACCGCATGCCGATAACAAACTGAAAATCATTAGCAGTGATATTGTAAGCCGAAACCACCATGAAGAAGAAAACATCCCAAAGCCCCAAACAATTATGCACATATAGCAGACAAGCCCCACATAAACAGAGGGCAGAAAGCAGCGTGACTCCATGCTTGTAGATACAGATCTCTAGAAAGTCTAATCTCACATCGGCGGAGAGGCAGATGCTGAACTCAGAACAGTAAGTAGGCATTTAAATCCTCATGCTCCTCACAGCGGTAGGTCTAAATTGGTTCTGTCTCAGGTATACAACTCCTGAGGGTCTGCTCTGCCCCTGCACTCTGTCACAGGCGACTCTCCTATTTAACCTTTGTTTTATGTCCTGGTATTCCATTACACTTATGCTCTGACAGGGTAGAAGAACAGCAGAGTTGCCAGTCAGGGGAATGGTTGACATTTTGGCGGTTGTTAAGTTTTAAACAGCTCGCCTGCAGGATGCGGCGGTTATAAAATGGAGGCTCCAAACTGCATTGAGAAGACCCAGAAGTCATTTTAGGGCAATTTGCATGGCATTCCTCTGCATGCATAAGTGAGGAGACCTTTTAGAAATACTAAAATAGAAAATGGCAACACTTAACTTTACCTGCGGATGGTATTCTCGGTGTCTGTGCAGATCAAATGATATGTCATTATTGAATTGCATGCTGCACCTTCGTCATCATGGCCCGCGCTCGCAACGGACGCTGTAATCTGCAAGCGAAACTCATTTCAGATCAACACCGAACAAAACTGAACCAACGCAGGCCCGTAGCTTTCCAGGGAGCAAAACAAAGCAATGAAAACAGCCATAACACCGACATTTATGATGATCTCTCTCGCTGACACCTATACACTAGCGTATATCAACTTATTCAGAAACCTCCCCCGGCCTTATTGCATTTGCCGTGAGTGCAAACAGCCAAGTCAGCTGTTCCACGCCACATGAATAATGGAGGGGGGAGGGGGGTGGGGGGTGGGCACGCCGCTTGTTGAGTCGGTAAAACTAAACAGAAACTCAACATGAGAAATGCAGATCCCCCCGACAGGCTGGCCGGGGCCTGTTGTCGGGTCTCACTTCCGTCGGAACTGATCCATCATCGGCTCACATTTGCGCAGCGGCCGTCCTCCACCTGAGTCCCCGGAAACGTTTATTTATCTTCCCTCAGCTCCGAAGATGAATGGATGGAAACGCGCTGGATGAATTAATAACGGTGTTAGCGCGGCGATAATGGCGGCGAGAGCTAAAATGTTATTGATGACTCAATCAAGGACACCCAACCTCCAGACGGCGTCCCTGTTTCGTAATTAGTTCCCAGTTTGTAGAATTGCATTTTACCCTCTGCCAAACCCGCCGACTCGCTGACAGGTAATATGTAAAACTCCTTTCTTTTATTTATTTGAGACGCAGGTCACTTCATTTTAGCGACGCATGAAGCGGGGCCTCTGTAATTCTGCTGCTTCTGCTCGCTGTTTAATAAAAGAGATGTGTTTTTTTTTTTGTGTTTTTTTTTCCATCCTCTCAGGTTTTTGTCCTCGCCGTTTTCTCATTTCCTTTCAGGGCCTGGGAAGCTGGGTATGGGTAGCATTAGGTTAGCTGGCAGAGAGACTCACAAGTCAATGCCTTCACCTCGGCTCTTAAGCACAAAACCAGTGTCCTTGGTTCTGCTAGAGCGGGCAGCACAAGTCGATATGAGATGCCTGCATGTCCCATTCAACTCGCACAGTAAAAAGCGATGTGAACTCATTGACTGGCCTTTGTGTTATTGGGCATGTGGCTGGTTTGATTCATTCCATCATGTATTGCTGTTAGTTGGAAGTTTGAAGGCGCCTGAGTAAGACAGAGAGGGCAGCTTGCACTTCTTTGCATTGAATCAAATAAAACCATGTTATTTCTATGCACACGTTTTGTGGTAAGTAGTGACTGAATCTGAATCAAAATCGAATTTATTGGTCAAGTACATTCGCGCATACAAGGAATTTGACTTGGTGACGGTGCATTAAAAAACAGACACAACAATCAAATAAAGAAACTCAAACAGTCAATATATACATACAATGAAAGAAAGAAATTATTAAGTGTTTGTGTCTGGAGGGTGTGTGTGTGTGTGTGTGTGTGTGTGTGTGTGTCAGGGGGCTTTGTTGGTGAGCCCCACTGCCTGGGGAAGAAGGTGAAATATTGTAATTTATTAGTCAGTTACTTCACTTCTGTCATGTTACTTTACTTTCATATTGTTGTTTTGGTTGGTGCAAAAAAGCTGTTGTTCATTTAAGACTTAGACTTACCTGTTTTAAGTAATTTAAGACTTAAAACAGTATACTTCCGATGGTATATTTAGTTGTATTTTAGGAACACGGTTACCAGAGACACTTTATTTGTCCTAATTAAATGCATGACGTTTTGGAATGAAGCCTTCATATGAAGGGCAGAAGGTTCACCGCTCCTCACTCCAGTTTACCTTCTAGTTTACTGTCTGCGCCTGGAAATGAATGAGCCATCAATTATGGTGTCCACACACTGTTCTGACACAGCCCTTGTTTGGACAGGTGTGTGTGTGTGTGTGTGTGTGTGTGTGTGTGTTTGTTTTCTCCATTGGTCTGTAGAATACAGAGGGAGTGGTTCATCAGTTTGCATAGTCTCTTTACAAACTCTTCTCTTTTCTTAGAGGATTTCTCTATTGAGTGCTCACCTATTTGTCTTTCCTTTACTGGTAATTTACCGACTAGTTCACCGGGTTAAAAGGTCGAAGAGACCTTAAAGCCACACTTTAAACCAAGTCTCCCACGTACCAAAGCACCAAAGCTTTAGTCTCCAGACACTCCAGAAGAATCCAAAGCTTGTCATCTTTGGTTATGGTTGCACCTTCAGTGTAGTGACAGGTCTGGATGGACAAAAATATGATTTGTTCTTGGATCGTCAAAAAGGAGATGTCATACTGTGATCCAAATTGTATTTGGTCTGAATAAATCCAGGCACCATGTGCATATGGAGGGAAGAAGTACCAGGAGACACATAATGGGCATTTTATAGGCCAAATGTGGAGCCACAGCAAAGTGATGTCATAGAATTTGAGCTTCGTAATCTTAAACAAATCACACAAGAAAGATACCTAAAGATATCTCCCAATCACATTGAAATGACCAGTGTAGCCACGGCCTTTGTCATCAAACAAGGGAGATCGACTCGATTTCCCTCAGTGTGTAGTCAGGCCATCTCGCTTCAGCAATGCAGCTCCAAACAAGGGCCCCTTTCTTTCCCTGTCAGCAAGCACTTGGTCACCTTTTTCACGGGGGGACCTCCAACCGATACCAGACGCTGGCACTCACACTCTCTCCCTCTCTCTCTCTCTGCCCCCACCAATGTGTGTTACACAATACCCCCTGCTGTAGCACCCTGCAGCCTGCAATATGCTATGCACTACCCCAGTGTTGTAACTACCATACACACACACGCGTAGGCACATAAACACATACACATGTACGAGCAAGCCTGGCAAGGGGAGCCAACAAGTTTGTTCCATTAGGATGATGTGTGTGTGTGTGTGTGTGTGTGTGTGTGTGTGTGTGTGTACCGTGATGCAAGGTGTGTGTGTGCCCTGGAGTTGAAAAGAAAATCACTCCACAATGACAGGTGTTTATTTTTTGGTTTGTAGAAGTGCGTGTGTGTTTGGATGTGCTCGCTTGTCCTTGCATCTTGGTTCTGTGTGTGTATGTGTGTGTGGCCTTGTGCCCAGTGGTTGTGTGTGTGTGTGTGTGTGTGTGTGTGTGTGTGTGTGACCTTCTCTCTTTTAAAAAAAATTCAACATTAACAAAATATGTTTTCTCAGTATGTCGTTTTTTAACACATCTTACATTCAAAAGAAACACAAACGGGTGTTGCCCCAAACATGGTAACATGGTTTCTGTTCGTGTACGTGCACGACAGCGTGAGCGGAGTGTGCGTGTCCGTCTGTGTGTCAGCGCTGCTTGCTGTATTCAGATGCCTGGGGTTTCCGGTGTGTAGCTGATGACACGGTGGTGTCTGGCCTCCCACGCCTTCCCTGCCCTGACTCACACGGGAGCTGCTAACAGATAAGCTGTGGGAGTGCGACATGGAGGTATGCTGCGCTGGCTACACAGGCTAGCACGTCAGGCCCACACAGCAGCACAGTGTGTTCGTTAGCGTGAGCTGGCTGCGATAGTGTAAATATAGAGTGAATGATGTTTAATTGTTGAGGAAGGAAAAATTCAACAAAACACTTTAGAACTGTTCAAAAAGCTGCAAATGGTGTTCCTCGCATTTCTGGTCCCAGGTTCATCATCACTCATTGCCATGGATAATAGGTCAAATTTAGAAAACGTGATGTTGAGATATTTCCAACAGCTACAATGAAGTTTGATAGCAGAACATTTTTTGGCTAAAACACCAACGGTAAACGTTTTGGTGTCAGCCAATCAGAATCAAAGAGCAAGGGTTTCTTTCTAGACCGACGATCAACAATCATACATGAGAAATCCATTGAAGAAGAGAGAGAATAATTTCTCCACCGACAGTAGCCAAGATAGACCAGAAACCAATGCATTCAACAAAGACAGACCAGAATGCAATGCGGCCACAAGACATGTTTTCATTTCGGGGTGCAACTATTTTTCTTGACTTGAAAAACTCTCTTGCTCTTACTATGCTATCGCCATCGTTCTCTCCACCTATACAGCAGCCTTGTCTCTGGCGGTTGTCGCAAGTCATTCTGGGAAATGTAGGATTTTTTTTTCCTTTAAAGGAATAACCAGAACTTTATCTAGCATTATCTCAAAACCTTGTAGCAGCTCTAAAGCTAAATTGTTAGTCATTTTAAATGTCTGGCCAGAGTGAGCAAACTACCGGGGACAAATGGATGATTTTGGTCTTCACATAACGGGTCACTTGACGAACAAACAAATATCTGACAAACTCAGTTGATTCCTATTAATTAAAGTGTTAAAGTGTTATTAAAGTGTTTTTGCAGCGTTAGCCAAAGCAGCTAACTCTAAAGTACATCACTTTACATTCCAGTATCGAAAATCCTTAACTCATTGTGTGCCAGACCCCAAAACAATGGGGCCGGACCACCTCCAATAAAAAGCTCGATTTCAGCCGGTGGGAGCAGGGGAGACTGAAAAACATCCCTCCTCCTCCCACCGCTCCTTCATTCATCCCTCCCTCCCTCCTTCCCCTTCGCTGAGTCCGAGGGCTCTCAGGGACGAAGGGATTTTCTTCTGCTCTTTCCAGATGACCTCCCCTAAACTTGGGTCCCGGGCTTAGCGCACAGGAGGAGCACAAGGGGGAACAGTGTTGCAAATTTGTCGCCCAGAGTGTTAAAATTCCCCCAGGAATGTTAATCTGGCTGGTCCTCCCGGCACACACTTCAATAATCCTCAACCCCGTCGCTTAAGAAGGATTTGGTTGTCCACCACCACTACTTGTATTAAGACTATGCACTCCTCTCTTCCCCCAACCTCACCAGCCCTCCAAACACAGGCCAGAGTTGAGTATCGGTTCCAGTTGTATTTGAACTACTGAGCTCTGAGACGTTTTCACTAGATAAATATTTAAAAAATGTCAATGAAAGAATTTTGAGTGACCATTTGCGCTTCATTCTATACCCGGAGAACTGGTTCCTGCAGTACCAGTGTTTAGAAGTATATCAGTTACAAGTAATGGGAACATTCATTCCAGAAATACCACATGAAAAAAAGCTACTCACTGTTAAACAGAGTTCTCCATAACTAGTAAAACCAGTTTGGAGAAGTCAGTTAAGTCATTAGCTGTGTGAAGATCCGTGGCATGCACAGAGATGCATTCATGAGAAAATGGTACAAGTAGCACCTCTAAGGTTTGCATTGTTCGTACTGTAGTCAACTCTATTTTGCACAGGTCTGCAGGTCACCCAACCCAGAACCACACGTTTTTATTTATTCAACAACCTGACACTGCACTTTTAATGTTGATTGCAGTTTATTTTTAGCACAGTCTTTCAAATGGTTTGGGGGCCAAAGGGCTATTTTCACTATTTAGCAATTTTAAAAATACCCTCTATGAAATATTTCTTACTGCATGTTGTTATTTGACATACTAGCACATCTAAAATGGCTAAACAACACTGATCCTCCCCTATAGTCCATACTATGCACATTACATTAAAGAGCTACACTGACTTCTTGGGAGTTTGGCCCATTGGTCACCTTTACCCAATATCTGATGAGACTAGCACCAAAAACATCCTGGTAGATATCTATCAGTAGATCTCATGTCAGACATGCAGTATGTTACGCAATGTCAACAGTCTGGTTAACTTCGCTCACATCCTGTGTACACAAAACCAAGTTGACTGACTTTGTTAAATCAAATGACAACTTCTTTTCCAAAGCTCTTCAGCAGCCTGCTGTGCTGCACTCTCAATCAGGCGTCGCTGCAGATTCAACTGCAGGTGAAATGCCCTTCACCTGGGGCAAGATGGACGCCTGCCTGCCCGCTGGGAAATGTAGTCTTTTCCCCATAGTTTCTCCACGGCAGATGCCCCAGTCTGCCACAACCTAGCCTTGACTGAATTATTGGGTTTAGTGGGACTGGGATGGGAGTGTTTATGGATTGACCGGATAACTGTAGAGAATTAGCACTCCTTATTATTGGGACTATTGGACATCTAATGACTGGATGTGTGTTTGTGTATGCATGATACTTTATTGATCCTGTAGGGAATTGATCTTTTCACTTTCCTCCCTCCACACGTATGTGTGTATGGATGGATGGATGGATGGATGCACTGCAGGCTCTCTTGATGTACAAGATAAATTCTCTTGGGGTGAATAAAATATATTCTATTCACTTCTATAATATTCTATATGGGCAGTACTGTGGAACGGTGTGTAGACGTGTGTGTGTGTGTGTGTGTGTGTGTGGTGCTTGTCAGTACCCTCATGCTGTGGCATGCTGCCTTTTAAAAATGAGATGTTTACTTGCAGAATGATTTCCTCTGGTCTGACTATTTTCTTTTTTTCTCCCCCGGTATCCATTCTCACCATTTCACAGGGAGAGAAACAGGAGGCAACTTGGGGCTTTTTAACTTCTTGACCTTCAGACATGATTGAATCTGTTCTGCTGCCAAGCCAGACAAAAGGCTTCTGAAAGCAAAGTCAGCTCATGACTTGGCCTTCATGTAGCCAGGGAAGGGAGGGAGGGAGAGAGAGAGAGAGAGAGAGAGAGAGAGAGAGAGAGAGAGAGAGAGAGAGAGAGAGAGAGAGGAGAGTGGGGAGAAAGAGCAATCTCTGTCATGCAAAACATTTATTTATTCAAACTGTCCATCTGTTGTGTGGCTTGAGCTTGGCTTCTGCATACACTGCACACACACAGAGACACACCCACACCCACACACACACACACACAGTCTCACGCGCAAACATTTTTTGTTTTTTTGTCGAGGAACAGGGCAGAAAAGGTTGGTTGAGTCATGTTCCATTATTCTTTTCATTTCAGGTAATCCAAGCCACATTAAAAAAAAAAAAAAAAAGTTCCTTTGTCAGATCAGCGCTGTCATCCTGTCAGAAACACGTGGATCTGAACTCATGACCCAGGGCTGTTATTGTGAGCCGTGTCTGAGCTGGTGTACGGCAAAACATGTGCCACCGCGACCTGCCGGGCTACTGAACTGGGGGTCAGCCGGGTTATCAGGGTTAAAACGCACCGCCTCACCTTTGGCTCTCACAGTGAAGTCAAAGCTTGTGATAGTTTCTCCCTCGGTTGTTTAAGAACCAGACACGGTGCTTTAATAGAGAGTCAATATCTGGGTTTTGACAGACGATTCCCAGTTATGAATAATGCTAACTGTGTCTGGATCAATCGGCTCTGCTCGATCTAAAGCGTCGGGGCTGATCCCGCGACTCAAGAGTCAGGCGAGCGGGATGATACAAAACTATAACCGATGCGATCAGAAGCGCAACCGACTTGTTGCTGCGCTCTGAATTGCAAATTGCCATCGACGGCGCGTGACTGACTGGAATTCCAAATTGAATAGACGGGGCGACTTAAAAGGGTGTCAGTAGTCATGTGGCGGGAAGTCGGCCATGCCACTGGTGTTCCCGCCCCCCCCCCCCACCCCGCACAGCTAGGGGTAAGTGATGACGGAAAACTGTAAAGGAGCAGCTGTGCAGGTGTGTGGGTCTGCAAACAGTTATGACACGGTATCCGGGTACAGCGTTGATGTGTCAATGCTGTTCCTTTGTGTTATCACTCGACCCGATCGGTGACTGCCATGATAATTCCGCTTCCTTGTGTGACAGCTCTGTTTTTCGAAGCCGGTGTGGGAAAGCAGGAATGAGGAAACGCCGGCGGTGAGGATGTGATGAGGGATGATGCCTGCACACGTGCGTACGCAAAAAAAAAATCGGCGCATACAAAAATGTGCAAAACTCTTCATTTACACGGCCTTTGTCGCTGTGATGCACAATAGTCGGTGTTCCCCAGCAAAGCATTATTGTCAAATCCCTCCACCGGTGCCACCAGCCTGAAAAAACATACAGCATAACGCAATGTGCCTGAAGATGATACTGATTTAATCAAAAGTATCATGTAGTCTTTCTGTGATAGTGGTGGCGGCGTAGGAGGGGAATTACAGGGATAGTTTTACAGGAAAAGACGAGACCTGGCAACGCTGAACAGCAGTACGAGCTGATATCCCTGATGAAATGTTCTGGGAGAGCATGCGGTTATTACCCCAGCGGATGTTATTGTACAAAACTGAAGACGGGTAATGAAATGATGTATGGTCTTTTACAGAGCAGGCGGGAGTGTGTGTGCGTGTGTGTGTGTGTGTGTGTGTGTGTTGACTGAGGAACCAGGCGGCACCATCTGCCTGACAGCAGCAACAAAAGATGATGAGATTGTGTCCAAGAGGAAATCTACTTGTGTTTGCCCCGTTTGCCCCCCACCCCCCCTCCCCTGCTCCACCCTGAACACACACACACACACACACACACACACACACACACACACACAGTGGCTCTTTTGACTCGTCACCCCTTGGCCCTCTCGGGGGGGGGGGGGGGGGGGGGGGGCGATAGGTAGAGGGGAAATACACGAGAAAGCAATTTGTTAGGAGTCGACGGTGTCACCTTATTGCTTGGTTTCTTTTTGTTTTTCAGGGAGCTCTTGCCAGAATAGGATAGAAAGTGAGAGGGGGGGGTGGGGTCAGGTAGAGAGAGAGACAGAATGAGAGAGGGAGCGTTGGCAAGCGCTATTTAGGAGGAGGAGGAGGAGGAGGAGGGGTGGATGTGCGAGTCGGAGGGCGGAGGAGAGACTTACAGCTTGTCTTGCAGTTCCTGGACCGAGCGACTCTTTGTTCGACACCTCGGTGGAAAACCGAGCTCCGCCAGGCACGTCCGCCACCGTCTGACACCCGGTGTATCCCTTCCCACGTCGGCCCGCCTCTCCCTTTTCCAGCCAGCGGTAACGGTGATGAAAAAAAATGAGAGAGAGAGAGAGAGAGAGAGAGAGCCGGGGAATGAGTGTGAGTGACAAGAGAGAGAGAGAGAGAGAAAGAAAGAAAGCGAGAGGGAGAGAGAGAGAAACATCGAAGGGGAAGGAGCGTATCGAGTTTGCCCACTTCTGCCAAGAGACCTGAAGGAGGCTCGCATTATTGGCATTTTTTTTTTTTTGCTCTCCAGATCAGCTACCTGCCTACCTTGCCCAGTGTCCAGGTTACCAGATGCTTCCTTGGAGATCTCCGGTTTCGCCGCCGGAGAACGGGCCTTTTGTCCTCCCTGCACCGGAGATCTGCGACTCGCTCATCTGGGCACAGCTTATAACCGAAGCCCCCCCCCACTCCCCCCAGCATGTGTACCCAGTAACACTATAGCGTTGAGGAGTTCACTTCATGTCAGTTATGTACATCTATTATAGCTCCCGTGACACCCGTATGAAAAAGAGTCGCGCCTTTTTTTTTTTTTTCCTTCTTCTAACAGCATCAAAAAAAAAAACCGCATATGAAAGCGGGAGATGCGGCTCTCGCGGCGTCCGAGAGAGGCGACGTTCCGAGGGCGGATGGCGTGTCGTGTGTCGTGGAGGCTTTTAGCAGATGTTTACTTCTGGGGGAATGGCGGGAAAAAAAAGCCATCCATCTTGAGGTTCTGTTGTTTTGGGGCGAAATTGAGTTAGCACACATTAGCGTCGCTTCCTCTTTCCGCAAGGTCAGCCCCTTGCTTCATGAGCTCTGCGCAGTTCTTTTGACTTATCCTCAAAGGGAAAAACGTCCCTTTTTTTAACAAAGAGAAAAAGGAGGTCTCTAAAAAATAAGGTTTTGGCAATTCTGTACTTTAGGAATCGGGAAGAGGGAAGGGCGGATGGTGGAAAGTCGACCGTGACCAATAGAGAATACCTTCTACATCGTTACATCTGTACTGCGGGGCCGCCTGACAGATTTATGTACAGAACAAGCTTGTTGTACCTTTTTTCGTTCTTTCCCACTTGTTCTTGGCTCCTGCTTTCTGTCTGACCCCGTGCGCTAATATGTGATTTTGCTGTGATTGCCATCTCACCAGGTACGGCATGTTTTACGACAACCTCTGTTTGAACCCCTGCGTTTACTCCTGCTGTTCCTCTACCTCTCTCTCTCTCTCTCTCTCTCTGTCTTTAACCCCTTGATTCTTACCTTTCCCATCCACTCTCCGTCTCCCTTGCTACTGTCAGGCCCTTTTTTTGCACCTTTCCCCCACTTTTATTTCTTTCAAAATCTCAATCAGCAAATTGATTTATAAGTAGAGACAGAGAGCAGAGGGAGGCAGGAGAGGCAGAACAGTTGGCCCGAGCCTGCGTGGAACAGGAAAGGGGGGTAAACCCAGTAATCCAATCCAGGAGGACTCCATTACGACGTCTAATTTCTGAGGTCAAATTAAGTCATGGCACCGTATGTGCTCTATTGTACAAGCAAAGGTCTACTGACAAAAGAGCTCTTTGAGGAACAAATCATATCTGGATGCGAGAATCAAGTCAGGAGTTTGAAAAGGGATGTGTGAGGGAGGTGTGCACCAGGATGTACATGTGTGTGCAGGCATGGATTAATCGGAGTGAATGAGCATTTTTGCGCGCACTCCTATGTGTCTGTTCAAATGAACGTCTGAGTGTCCGTGAGAGAAAAACACGTGAGCGTGTGTGTACTTGCAGGTATTTGTGTATGCGTGCTCACACCTTCGCCAACAGCGCCTAGTCCTGCTCGGCCCCCCCAACGTCTGGCTGACACGTAGCCTACTGCTGCAGTAGCGGTAATCACCTCTGACTGATAGCACGCATTAGAACCGGACCCCCAGCGTAATAGCACTTGGGGGGGGGGGGGGGGGATCATTCTGACAACGTAGCCGGGCTCGAGGGCCGCGGCTAACTTGAGCAACGACCTTCAAGGGATTTCCCAGAGCTATTTCTGCTACGGACATAAACAAACTTTTTTTTTTTTTTTTTCTGAGTGATGGCGGTGGAATAAGGGAGAACCAGTGAGTCACGGGTAGAAACCCACATGCAGACATAACAAAGTTGTCCACATGGACAGGGCCGAGGCCAAGCCGTGACTATCCGTCTAAGCATAGAGCAGTTGGAGATGACTAAGCTCAACCCGCCAGCGGTCCTGAGCGAGCCGGAGGGCAAACCGGCATCAAGCATCTAATATTTCCATTTGGATGCGTTGTACTTCTGGTGGCGTGATGTATTCAGTTCATATCACAACTATTTGATCTTCTGCTATGTGACATGTCAGGGTTTACGCTGCAGGCGTTGTTGTGTTGTTGTGAAAGTCTGAAGCGTAGTGACGCCGTTGTCTCTCAAGTAGCTGGTTGGTGGATTGTTGCTTGACTCTGCTAACCAATGAAAAGACATCATTTTCTTTTGCAGGGCAGAGCAACAGTACAGCAGCAGGTCAGGAAGCTTGCAGTAAATAGTGGGATTTCTATGACGGCTGTATCTGGAGGTGGAAAAAAAACGATTCAAACAATTAACGCAACGTCAGTTCTCAAGCAAGCCGTGTAGGAAGTGGAGCCACCCTTCTCCCCCGGTGCGAGGTGGTTGCTCTTTCTTCTCTTCGCTCAGTGGCGAGATCACTGTAGCATACATTCCTCTACAGCGCTACAGTGATGCTCTTCCAGCAGCGTTTAAAGCAATAATCTGAAAAAATCCTGTTTTCATTTTTTTTCATTTTGGCAACATCGACCCACTAGTTGAACAATGTCAGCTTGTGTCTGACCCCTCTCCACCTCACTTCCACCTCGCCAGCTCTGTTCCAAAACGCTATAGTCCAGTATCCATCATTCAATATCTCAGTGTTGTTTATTTGTCGTCTTTGGTACCGAGCGTCATTCCCGCGGTGTTTCTACGCTGCACTTCTTCTATTTATACCAAACAAACTGCGGTCGCTGCTGCCGGAAATGTAAAACACATGACACCACAGAGGAGCCTTTCCCAGGAGGGAGCTGCCTCGCGCGGCAAATGTAAAAAAAAAAAAAGCTTTCATGAACCGGGCACAGGTCACGAATTGAGTCATTAACGGGCATCGATTTGTATGAAAATGTTGCCGATTATTCCTTTAACCCGCGTGAGTCAGAGACCTACAGGAGCAGCACAACAGTAAATGTGACACTGGCAGGGTGATGACATCAATCTGTGGTTGATGCTTGAACGTCTGCCTAGCCGCATGAATAAGGGATAAAAAAAAAAAGAAAAGACAAGACCGGGGTTTAGAGCTGCTGCTTGTTCTGTGGTAAACAAACAGGTGTCCTTTACAGATGCTTTCAAATACCAAAGACGACAGGAAGTTAGCTCCTTTGTTGCCAGTACGGCGGTACGCTCCATCTGAGGCGCGTTGTTGTCATGGAGAGATGCAAGATAGTTTCAAAAAATGTTTACTTGTATACTGACATGTTTCAGCTCAGTAGATCCTCCATGGGTGGGGGGGTAGTTAGACTGCACATCATTACATCATCATCATCATCTTCCTCTCCGTCCGTCTGTACGCCTCACCATCTTCCTCGTTGTATTTCCATCAGTTTTATTCATTGTCTTTCCTTGTCACTCGCCCTCCTCCGGTCTCTCTCCCCCTCACTCGCTTTCTCACTTAATCCATTCACCTCTGCCCCATCACTCTCCATCATTCCCCCTCTCTCTCTCTCTCTCTCTCTCTGTCTGTCTGTGTGTCCGTCCTGCCATCCCTCTAGATCCAATGCGGTGGAACAGCGGCTGACGTTGGCTCTTCTCCTCTGTATTGCAGCAGGGCCCTAATTGCCGGTCTATCACACAAACACACAGGGATTCTTTATCTCTAGCCGGCCACACCGCGCTTCAACGGCACAGCGGCAAACCACAGCCTCTGCAGTTCAAGACCGACCCCCCCCCCCCCCCCCACCCGCACAGCCACCGCAACCACCTTAACAGGCCCCAATTAAACCATTACTCTAAGGGAGGAAGGAAGTATAGGAGTGAGGTGGTGGAGGGGAAAAAAAAAAACGAGGAAGACAAACTCAGAGGATGTATCAAAGAGAGTGAGAGGATGAGTGGGAGATAAATAGGAGATTAAGGATTGTTTTACCACGCGGGGGAGAAAAAAAAAAAAAAAAAGAATTCCGCCACCGGGAAGCGAAAAATATAAAGAAAGCGAATAAACAGCGTGAGATTTCTTGCTATTGCAGGAGACAGATCCACCCCGTAGCACCAGACGGAGCGCCGGCGCTACAGACAGAAGGAAAGGGAAGAGGGGAGTAAGAGAAGAGATATCGAGACAGTGATTTACACTCCCTTTCGTCTTCGTGTCCACAGAGCCCGAGGGTAAAGGAAATGGCAGAAGGCACGGTGAGATAAGAGTCTTTGTTCCACGGAGGTGTAGAGATCGTTACATTCCACCAGATAGCCTTACACTCCTGTCTAGCTCGGCCGACTGCGGAAGAAAAAGGATATTAGTAACTGTCTGAGAAGGCCAGACGCCATATTGTTTTATGGTTTTGTGCGGCGGGTGCCCTTGGCTATTTTTCTCACTTGCAAAAACGGCCACTGGAGACGTCTTCCAATCGTCGCAATGGCGAATGTTCTCCGTTTTCTCCCGGCAGCGTCATCACCACAAATGGAACTTCAAGAGAGAGCGCTGATACGATCTGATTCGCCGACGCGTGGCTCTCGACTCCCTTTTTTTATACGCGCAGAGCCGTGTACGACGTTTTTTTGTTTTTTTTTACGACGTGCGCCATTTCATATATATTCAATTACAGCAGGAGAAAACAAAACCCCCTCGACCGAACGGCGGTCGGAAGTTTACCAGAAGTGCGGTGATTTACAGCGGCAACAGAATTATTCATTTCCACCTCTCTCTCTCTCTCTCTCTCTCTCTCTCTCTCTCTCTCTCTCTCTCTCTCTCTCTCTCTCTCTCTCTCTCTCTCTCTCTCTCTCTCTCTCTCTCTCTCTCTCTCTCTCTCTCCTGCACGGGGGGATTGAATGATGAAGCCATTTCCCCCTACGAGTCAGACTGAGGGTTGAAATGTATCACGAGCCCAAACCGCTACAATTCATTACGGGGGCCCATAGCTACCTGGAGGGCTATGATACATGATAATACCTTCTGTTTTGTTTGTCATAAATTTTGCGTCCCGGGCAAAATACAGAAATGGCCGTCTGAGAGCCACGCTCGACGCTCTGACTATTTACCCAGGGCGGCCAAGCGTCGAGCCATCTGTGCTCGCTAGTTCATATATTTCCCCCCGACGCGCGATACATCAGACGTAACGGGCCGAGGGCAGGGCCGGCGTCAGGCCGTTACGCAGCCAGAGCTGCGGAAAACGACGCGAAAATGTCCTCATTCCGCCAACCGCCGCCGCCACGCCAAAAAGGTTCTCCTGGCGTTGAGGCACATCTCATTCCGTGTAATGGCTTGATGGTTTTACACGGGCGTACAAGTCAAGCTGGGGAAACACTGAGCCGTGAACCCGCCCGTCTCACAAAATTGCCTACTAATAGAATACACAGTAGACGATAATACTCCGGGACTCAGGGGACCGCTTATAGGAGGACGTGCCGATGTGTCACAGGAAGGGTTTTTAAATATTTCCCTTTCGCTGCCTAACCTCATGATGACACTTTGGTCTGTGAAGAAGAAAAAAAAAAAGGGTGAGGAAAGCAAGGGGGAGGAGAGGGAAGGGCAAAATGATGGAGTGGCGGAGAGGGGGGGGGGGGGGGGGAAATGGATTAGCTCTAGCTGTCTGTGTGTCTGGGGGAAGGTGAGGAATCAGGGGCCACCCGGGGGCCTTCTCCAGTGTGTGTGTGTTGGGGGGGGGGGGGGGGGGCGGCGGGGGGTTAAGGTTAGGAGGCAAGATAAGATAAGAATGACAAGGGAGGGTGGGGTCGTTTAATTGTGTTTATCCAGAGCTTTGGGGCAGTGTGTGTGTGTGTGCGTGTGTGCGTGTGTGTGTGTGTGTTGGTGCTCTAGGGGGGGGAAGCCTCTCTCTGGGTCAACATGGCCTGGGAGTCGTCCCAACTCACTTTGACACGTGGGAGATGGATCACCGCTGAAGAAGGGTGGAGGACCGAGACATGCGCACACACACACACACACACACACACACACACACAGGAAGTTCAGCAGTGTTTGGCAACATCCTTCCCCCCCTGCTCCTCCTCCTCCAATACCACACGTCAGGGAGAAAGACGGACGAGATTCACCCACTAACAAACACAGAATCCCCCCCCCCCCCCGTGTATTTTTTAACTCCGCAGACCCGGCCGGTTTCCACCCAGCCACCGATTCATTCAGGCAACGCGGGATTGGCCGAGGGGCAGCGACACGCCGAAACACCAATTCCCGGTTCCGTTAATAGAAAAAAAACACCTCGCTAATGGACAGAATGGTTTATTACCACTTCAGTCATCCCAGACATGTGTGAAGCTCGTCTTTGTGTTAGCCCCCTCTTTCACCCGAGCCATTAAAGTAGCCGTCCTCCAGGGGCAGGCAGGTAAAGCTGTCCCCTCTAATGCTGCCCATTCATTACCTGTAAGCTGTTAGGGAGGTCAGCCCCTGAGGCAGAGATGGATGATAATGCCTCGCATCGCCTCAGTTAAGTGTTCCTGTCTTATCACTTACCTGCTATTGTTTTTGATACAGCCGGAGTGCAATTTAGACAGTTCACTAGCGATGCCACCAGTTGCTCTGTACGCCTGGTAGCAGTAAAGAGTTCACTTCTTGATTTTCTGTTGATTCTTTTTTTTATTAAATCAAGCAATAAAACATGGAATATGATAGATAGATAGATAGATAGATAGATATATAGATAGATAGATAGATAGATAGATAGATAGATAGATAGATAGATAGATAGATAGATGTTGTTTCAATATCTCCCACTTGGCATCATGAATTGAACGTAGCATAAATACCAAATATTACCTCCATTATGAGTTTTCCTTTTGTGTTTCTATCCTAACACAAAGGAGGAGATTTTTCATTTGAGTTGGTAGGACAGCAGACACTTTCTCAAGGGACGCTGGCTACATTAAGAAAAGGAAAATGGCAGATGGCTTAGAGTTAGACTCATCTCAGTCAATGAAATTCTTTGAGAGGCAATTCATTGTTAAAATCTACCTTGCAGCAGGATGACGGTTATATTGCTGTTGTGTTTTCCACTCTCAGGGAACCTACGGGGCAAACAAAGCCCCACACATACAACACACAAGCATGAACACACACACACACACACACACACACTAAGGTCAGTGGGTATTTACTGGCATCGGGAGGTATGAGGATCAGCTGAGACAGAGAGAGGAGATGAGAGATCAAGATATCATCAGCAGAGAGAGAACAACATGACGTATTTTGTTCTTGTATGGTCTCAGTGTTTGGCTCAGGGCAACCCAACCCCAGCTACACACTCACTCTCACACACACACACACACACACACACACACACACACACACCAGTGATAACCACAGACAAGGCTCATCTGCTGACTCACCTGATGAAACAACAGATAGGTGATATGTTCAACTTTGACCCACAGCTACAGACAGGGAAGTGATGACTGCAGAATGCTAAAAATGTGTAGCACTTGCAAACATTAATACTGTGTAGCGATGCCAAATTCATTGTGGTACCATGGTACATATCTGCCGCTGCGAGAAACTCTTCCTGTTTTGTACCGTAAAGCAATCCAGCAGATTTACCTCCAAATCGACCCGGTGGCCACGATGTAAAATAGAGGCCAGTAGAGGCTGACAATATTGTTTATGTTATTTGTTTATGGGACACTAATGTCTCAGAATTACTCAGAAAACTCATTTGTGGTTGTTAAATGTTACCCCATGCACCTGTACAGGTTGTTGAAACAAACGCTGCAGCCAGGCGACATCCAGAGGCATCAGGCCTGCCCAGCGTCACAGCACTGACGTCTACATCCACTGCAGCCAAATAGCCTAAATGTCCAATGTTATGCTGTATTTTATTTTTTTTCTTTAAAAATGACACAACATCAATGTACTCGTCAAGTAAAACATTTTTATTTCTCGACTATAAAGGTTTTTATGAGGGAATTAATGGTCCAATCATTTGTAATAACAGTCATAAAGATGCTAAGGCCTGCCAGCGGGTAAAACACAAATAGGTAATAACTAGTACAATACACCTTATTATGCTGGGTACAGTACATAAAGGAATACATAAAGCATCTGAACAAAAACAAATTGCACAACAAAACACGATCACACAGAACCGTTAAGACGTGGGCTTGGTCTAAAACTGGCCAAACCAGGAACTTTGTCTTTTCAATAGATTTACTCTCACGAAAGGAAATGATCAGGCTTCTGACTCATGTATGACATGGCGTTTCTCTGAGGGCTTTTATAAATGAGAAAACCACTGAAAAGAGCTCCATTGTTTAAACACCTCGCCATCTCAATGGATCAGAGGAAAAGAATGCTTGGGAGTGCAACGGGGCTTTAGCACCGAGCAGCTGAGCATATCTGGTTACAGTCATATGAAGTTGTTTAAATTACATGCATCCTCATATCTTGATCAAGAATATAACTGTGTACAGGAATAAACCGTTTTTTTTGTAATAATGTTACTATGGAAACACAGACTGCAAAAACCAGCAGATGGTAAACAGGGCTTGGTCTGGTATTAGTTAATGCATCCCAGCACATTTCTCTTAATTGGGATATGAGTTAAAGGGGCAATAACTAAGAATTTTACAGCCCCATAGCACAAAATGACCATAATATATCTTCGGGGGTTTGATCAATACCAATGACACAGCAATTACTTTGGTGCTTTCAAAAAAAAAATCATTGTCCAGTCTGTACTCTGTTTTGGAACAAAAACGTATTGGTCCGCCCATTGGAATTTCAAGACTCTAGTACTAGGTTTTAAAACCATTTAAATACCAATATGTTGGTGTGTTTCATCTGTTACCCTGACAACAGTTGAGAATGATCCCATGCCTCCGTGGGCACTACCTGAAAAGTGGTTTCTTTACCATATCAATATAAATTACACATATTCAACATGGACCCATGAGTGAACATTCCTATTTATATTTTTATATCTACTTTAACTTTTATTTACATTCCTGTGGTAGCTTTTGCATTTTTCCTTTAGAGAGCAATACAAAAAAAAATCACCGAATTAGTGAAAAATCCCTTTTGTGAATGGTAGATGATTCAACTCTGCTGCAGCACTGTTCTTGCGACTGTTGTTGTTGCATGTTGAAGATGGTTTTAAACTGTTCCTGCAAGTTTAATCAAGTATTCATTGACTTTAGTGTTGATAAAATATACATAATGTTTGGTACAAAAAATATACTTCAGTTCCTGCATGTATAGATTGAGGTTGTGTGCATGATTTCATGCTTTTGAATGCACAGCTAAAACAACTAAACCGGATGGTGTGGATGCAAACGGAGGTCTCCACATGTTGCCGAGAACAAATGACAAAGCAGTATTATAGTGTGATATATTTGCTCTAATCTGTTGCACTAATTGCCTTGCTTACTCACCTCTGTTGTGAAAGTGTGACTTTATTGTTTCTGTCAATTAAAGGTCGCCGTAATTCAAGGGGACGGAAAAGGTTGGCGGGGGGATGGATGTACCAGAGGCTTGTGACAGAGGACTAATAGTATGGTGGAATCGAACCCGTAACCCTGGCAGTGGTCCTACAACCCACAGAGCTAGACAAGACTGTGATGAGATGATCTAACTATCTTTCCATGCTGTTTTGTTTTTGTAGCAATGCCTCAAAGAAACAAAGTGACTTGTAGAACTGGAAAATGAGTTTTAATGCTGAAGAATCTCTTTCTTTACAGTAACACTGATGATCTCGGTGCTGGTGCCCAATCATCTGTTGGAACGGAAACGCCTCAAAACCTTGAACAAAACTCTAATTAGCAACGGCTACTCTACACCTCGGGTATCTTGTTAAGTCTTAGGACCCGTGGCATCATCTCACACTGCAGTTTGAGAGCTGCGACTGCCTCATTTCTTTTTCATCGTTGTCACTATAATGATCACGCAGTACTTTTCATACTTCTATTGAGGGTACAAAATATTATGACATCTTGCTGACGGACAAGATGAAAGGTTAAACCTGTGATTTGCGATGCAACGGCAAAGCCTCTATACAGTATTTTGCACAATCGATCAATGTAAGTCCTGAGTGGACTGCACAAATTAAATCGCCTCCTTTCAATTGCCATCCTACCTGGTGCAGCTCGTATCATGCACACGAGCACTAAAAGGAGGCTACAGAGCTGCAATTTGTCAGTTACACTTTACACTTACAGGTCATGCTTGAGCATGTGAATGGAGAATGATCTCAATGTACTAGACATAATACAAAAGTGTATTACTGAGGTCAGTCTGTATTTAGTAAGCCCACAGCACGCAGTTCAAATGGCATATTGGGAGTAACCCATCAGTGTAATGTCTCCTCATAAGCTTGGCATGATTTCACAAGCTAACGGTCCTGACCAACATGACTGTTTAACTTATTAGCCAGCTACAAAATTGAAGGGATGTGATTTTCATTGAGCTTGGGAAATGACTCAAGAGCTTTTGATAGGGCAGGGAAGGAAATGAAATGATGTAGCAAATGGTGGGCACTGATATTATTGCAAAATATGATCCAGGCTTGAAATAACACACGCACTTTTCACATTTAACATAACGTAGGGGTTTTCTAAAGTGCACGTGTGCAGCTATGCAGATATGAACACAGATTAACAATAATTGAACATCGTTTGCTGATGTTTTGATAGTGACATGTCCAGCGCTCTCATTACCTGCAACATTTCTGACCGTAATTACTCCAGATTGTCTAATTTACTCCTTCGTGCTGAGAACAAAACAATGTGGCGATGAGGTCACCGGTTGTGTCGTTCTTTCTTTCAAGCCTTGACCTGAACTCTCACACTGTGTGTCAGGCTTTTAATTTGCTCTTCTTTGCGAGGTGCTCGCTGGGGGAAATCGATGGGAAAATAGAATGGAATCTGCTGAGTGGACCATAGTGAATGGAGTCGGCCCTCTTGGGCATAACGGGAACGTTGGAATGAGAAAGTCTGGACAATGTTTTTGACTTCTTCCAGGAGGTTGAAGACAGCAATCTGCACTCGCAAATCCCTTTGCGGTATGAGCCTGCAAGATTAATTTCTTGTTATTCAGAATTGATCGCTTCTTTATGGACTCATTTGAGCTTGATTCCATTCAGGCCGGTGCACCGGCTATCTGCCAAAGGCGCCACATATTCCAAACACGGGAGTTAGTTTTCAAGAAGGGAGTTTGATTGGCAGGTTTAAATTCTTCTTATACTGCTAGACTTGGATATTGATGTAGGTTTGTGGGGAGAGGAATCCGCTACAATTTCGGATGTGGTTTAGAGGCAACACCTTGACTGGTTTTCCTCTGCAATTGCCATGACAGGATGTTGTTCTTTGCGGAGGTGATCCCAATTGCTAACATCCATTTGCCAATTCTTTTAATTGCAAATTAAATTTTGGAGGTGAGCCGGAGGTCAAGTTCAGCAACTGTAACTCAATTAAATCTTTGACCAGGAGTTTAGAATGAAACCATATGAACAAAAAACTTAAACTGTTACTGTAGGAAATTACAGTACAACAGTTGTGCCTTTCATCCGTTTACTGAAACGGTACTGGAGTCAATTCATTCCTGGTATGTTAATGGGTGTTTGATGTACAATAAGCTCTGTTGTTGCTGCTGAAGCAAAACAAGTTCACTTACAGTTGACATCAGACGCAGAGTGTATTTTGGCTGGGGACTAAGGAAGGTAGGGCGATCAAATATCACTTTCACCGGATTCCAGGTACAATATGGTATGATCTTAAATTTCCATCATGTAATGACTTACATGTGTTTTCCTCCATATGCATCGCTTCACTATTTCCCTTGTCATATTATGTCTTTCATTCTTTCCAAAGCAAATTCTTCATCTCACCCCCCCCCACCCCACCCCTGCCTCAAACAGCCCAAAAAAATCTTTACCCCAGACAGTGTTGAAGATTATCCCCAATTAGCCAGAGTGCTCTGCCAGTGACAGGCTCTCTCTCCCTGCCATCAGAGAGTGTGTCATCCCCATTGCCCACCGCTGCAGTGCCGGACGCCCTGCAATGTGCTGTCATTTGCTGGGCCTGTCAATGTCACAGCGACCTGGTGAACGTCTAAGCCTCTGCCAACGTGATGCACAGCGCTGTCACCAAACCGTTTGTAGCTCTCATTTTCCCTCCCTTACAGCCTCTTACTCCCCTCTTCTTCAACTGCTCTCTCAAGCTTTCATTCTCACTCTCTCTCTCTCTCTCTCTCTTCCTCCTCCTCCCCACTACTCTCTCTACATCTCCCGTTAGTCATTAATGTGTTGATCCCCTGCATCCTTGCACCCTTGGAGGATCAGAAAAACTACCACCTCCCCTATAATTTTAGAACCCGGTGTAAAGGCCCTTGTGCAGACACACTATTTGAGGTGCCGCAAAGCCAACCGCTCTGCTCTCTCTAGAGTTTCATTTGACAGCTCGGTCCGTTAGTTTGTCACATCCAAACAGTGACAGTAATTCGGCATCTCGACTTGAGACACAATAATAACTGGCGCTGCGCAGTCACAGAGACTCTGACGGCATGTGGCTAATGAAGCATCCCCAATGAGTACCAGCTCAGCTTAGAGCTCATCCATTCGGGGATGTTTAAAGTGCCACTGGCACCGATGTTTATGCTCCACAGTGAAGCCTATTTTTCTCCTGGTAAGTACTATGGCTGATCCACGCCCGAACTGTCAGTCGCTTGAATCGTCAGAATTAAATATGATGATTATAATTTTAGACTAATTACTCTTCCCTCCTTGAGTTTTTTTTTTGGGGGGGGGGCGGTTGAATGAGAATTCAACAGTTGCATCATTTTACACATGTGCCAAGAGTTGATGCCTTGCGTTTGAACTGTGATGGTATAATGAACCAGTAATTATAGGTAATTATCACTTTTTCAATAAGTGAAAGACCCTTTGATCATTGTCATTGGATTTGCATTTCATTCTCTAAGAGCCATTACCTTGTTTAACTCCGTATTTAACTTTGGTATTTTACCTTGAGGCAAGTCTTAAGTCTTAAGTCTTAAGGCAATGTCTGCACGGAAGAGCTCAGATGTCAGTTGTCAGACATTTTAATTAGTCCCTTAAACGGTTGCTAATCAAACAACTACAGATAACAGCAAAAATGTAGATCACGGAGAAGTACAAATACACACAAGAGTGTAGTTACAGTGTATGTAGAGTGTCAAATAGAGTCAAGTAGCGCCATGATCGCGTTACCACGCTGTTTTAATGATACACCCCCGTAGTCTGAGTCAAGTCACTAATGATCAAGCTGAAACTGTACATGAACCTATAAAAAAGTCAACACCGCACTTAATAACTAGCCACGTTGCTCAGGAGGGTTTATGAAGCCACGCTAAACAGATACCGTCTCCATTTCTCACGCAACAACAGGACGCTAATTATTGCAGCATTGTGCTAGGAGGACGGCTGCTGCATGGCTGTTCACAGCATGGGAGAAGCTTTTGATGTCGCAAATCTGTCCGCTCTTCGGCCTCCAACTCCAGACTGCTAATGATTATTTGGCTCTGCGTGGTTCAGTCGTTCTTCAGCGCTCTCATGACAAGACGAGGCGACCACAGGGCAAACAGGTTTGGCACACACACCTGCCCATAACACCGTTTCATCACATACGGGCCCTTTGATATCAGTGTCTGACGAGAGTTTAAGAAGTTGTTGTTTATGTTTGGGCGGTGTTCAAGCAACTATTTGTGTATGTGTGTGTGTGTGTGTGTGTGTGTTACGTTTTGCTATCATTGTGAGAACCAGTTGAGTATTAGACCTTTGAAGTGAGGACATTGAGAATTTAGGTCATTTCAGATGGCCCTCACTTCTCCAAGGGGCTAGTTTAGGGTTAGGACTTAGATTTAGGATTAGGTTTAGGTTATAGTAAGGGTTAAAGTTAGGCGTGTAGTAGTAAGGGTTCAATTTAGTTTCAGGGATTAAGGAATGCATGTAGTGTATGGCAAAGTCCTCACAAGTGTGTGTGTATGTGTGTGAGACAGAGAGAGAGAGAGCATGTGTGAGACACAGTCTCATAAAATTTCATGAAATGAGCACAAACTCTGGAAAGCAGATTACGTGTTATGGACATGCATTATGTGAAGATTACATTCCTCCACCACAAAGGGATTACGGGACAATGGCATGAATTGGACACGGCATTTTTGCCTGTTCATCACATGAAAAAAGGTGGATATGGATGGATGGATATGTCTGGGCAAGTAAAACAACTGTGGTTAAGGTTAGGGTAAGGTTTATCTCTAAAAATAGTAGAAAACCTCTTGGTGTGAGTTGGGAATTTAACCACCGGAGTTGAAGGTAAATGACATTGTGCTCATTCTGAGAAATTTCAGGAGACCAGGCTTTGTAGCTGTCTTTGGGTTAATAATGATATTGCATAGTGAATACATCTTATAGTATAAATAGTGGGAGTGCAATGTATATGGCAAGCACACTGTAAATTACAACTGTATATGTGCGAGTGTGAGGTCTACAGGCTGACAGCTTCCACCTGGAAAACCAATGGCAACACGAGGTCTGTCTCCACCGCGCTGTGCTGTGCTTTTTTAAAGTGACACTTATGGATGTCTGTGAGCCTCCCTTTCCTGTCAGTGCCAGCAGTCCACTTGACTCTCAAGCACCAACAAACATTTCACACACACGTCCAAAATAACCCAAGCAGGTCGACGCGGCGCACCCCCACAGAGGCCGAGCGAAGAGCCGCTGTTTTACCAGGGGGAGCCATAGATAACCACAGCGTGGCCACTCAAACGCAACACAAACTCAAGTTCTCCAGTTAGGTTGCGCCAAATTTATATATGTTCTACACTTTTTTTTGTCAGTGGACATCCAGATATGACATTCCTGAGAGAGTTGAATGCATATTCTGTGTTGAAAGCTTGTAGTTGCTGGTTGAGAATTGGCCCAGTGGTGGATGGCAGTGTTTTGCAGCGCTACTACACTACTACATAAGCGCCGCTGTCAGCTAATAAGAGTGGCTTTGTATCGCATTAGCTAGTGGCTGTTGTGTGCTAAAAATTCTCCATTTCCAGGGTTATTGTGAGGTCTCTGTACATATATTGTACCAGCTGCAGGCTAGTCGACTACCATAGTCCCAGCATGCTGTCAGCCTCTTCAATGCTTTGCTCTGGTGCTTTATTCCTCCCTGTCCCCCGCCTGTAATGAAATTAATGCCAGTTTAATTTTCATCACCGTCTTGTTAAGTCTTGGGCTGCATCCTACTGAGCAGTGTCGTGGAGAGTGAGACAAGTCTAATGAAACGTAGACACGCTGGTTAGGCTGTCGGCCGCCATTTATTCTGCAGAATAGGACAGACGCTGGTCATGCATTCATATGACAGTGTACCTGTGCTCTCAATGAACACTTTCTTATGAGGTCCTTTTATACCGGAGAGTTACATAAATGTACTGTACTGGATAACACAAGGTTTTTCACTAAACGTGGACCACACTAGATACGAGGGGAAAGACATGTATACATCAGAGAGATCATATTCTTTGTAAGGACATATGCCTACGTACATGATGTTTGTACCTTTCCTATGCATCATCAGCAGTCTAGTTTCTCAGAAAGAGCCAATGACACCAGGAGATATGTAATATTCCATTACAGCAGAATGAATGTGTCATTGTTTGACTGCAGGACATGTCGGAGAAAAACAACACTCGGGGACAGAGAAGAGAGAAGGTAAAATAGGGACTTATGTACTCGTGCCTGGATTTTGTATCCACAGGAAAAAAATCCATCTGTAAAATGATATCTGTTACAGAAAAAAGTGCTTTTTGAGAGGCAGCATGGCTGTCCAGCAGGAACATATTTCAGGTATGTTTTAAGCTATTGTGTAAGGATAAGCTGGCAGGGCTTTCCCTGTAAACTCGTATGCGGGTCACCTAAGTGTTTTTGGTGTGATGGCCTGAGATAAGCACATTTGTGTGGAAGAGCACAATGTTTTCTCAGAGAGGGCCTTCAAATGCTCCAACCACCTACAAGTTTATCGAAACGCCAAGGAAAACCTGCTATGTTGAAAAAAGTCAACATAGCTAGCTACCTATTACTACGGTAACTTGTAGTTAGATAGCTAAAAGAAGCTGTGTTAGCTAACGTTAGCTGGCTAGCTAACTAACTACTGACCTAATTCTGGGGTTGTGCCACTGCAAAAACAACAAAACAATCGACAAACAATCTGTTCAAATTTAGAAGATCTTAAAATACTGAATATAAATAAACAATATTTTCCCTTGTTGCCTAATTAATGAATCATGCTAATAGCATGAATGGTCATTGTTTAATTTTACATTGAAATAAGAACCGATAAACCATCCACTCACACTCACACTCACACACACACACACAGCCCTCTAGGCTTCGCATACAACCAAGATGCTGCACATACTGTAGTGCAGCCAAATATATGTCAGCACCCAGACTTATTGATGGTCCTACTGGGTCCACAGCTGCTGTCAGTCCCTCAAACTCCTCTGGGCTCAGCGGGCAGTCAACCTCCAGAACCTGGACTCCAGAGGTAGGGTCATGGGGCACCAGACCACTGCTTTCCCAATCAATCAGTGGGATGTTCAAGTCCTGTAAAGCACAATAACCTGAATGAAATAAGGCTGCAATGGACACAGTTCTCTGAAAATGATTCAGATTATTCAGACATTCTATTTGAAGAGAGCAACCATGTCACTAGAGACCTACTGGCTCAACAATTGCGACCTCAAAGACTCAAACCAGCTAATCTTATGTTCATAAATAATGCAGCAATTGGCAAAAACTCACCCCATGTCCGGCCATGGTGCTGCAATGCTAAACTTGCATCCAACGATCATGCACCAACCATCTGATGATTGATAGTAAAGTCCCTATTCTACCTTCATAAGAGTAGCTACTACCCATAGGAAAGCCAAGAAAATCCAATAACAGATCTCTTGTCTCCTGCACACAAATGAGCTCTTAAGACTAAAATGAGACTAAAGGCATTTTCTCCTATTTCTCAAATTCAGCTCAGGAGAAACAACCACATAAATCATGTTGATCTCACTCTGATCAAAACAGATCTCCAAATGATCTGAAATAAGAAACCATACGATTAGAGAAAGATCTGAATACTGCTGCATTGTCCTATTGAATCCACGGGGCCAGGAGCCATATAGTAGGAGCTGATTATCATTATGTTACATCTTCACATTGGTCTCATAAAGTCTCAAGAATCCTTTCTCTGTTAGGTCCTCATTGCTCCTGGGGGGGTTTAGGAGAAACATCTCACATGGAGGTGATCATCAAATGAGAGAAAATTAGATTTCTTAAGAGATGAAGCAAAGGTGACAGCAATTTTTCCTCTGGGTACACTCCAGTGACTCCAAGGGATGTTGCAATTGCTTCAGAACTGTGGTCATCCACGATCTTAGTTTTTCTCTCACACAACTAAATCTTTTCTGTTTCACTGCAGCCCATATGGTTTCATCATAAGTCCCTTGGTGTTGAAGAATTGGAAGTTGGGTGGTGCACGTTGAAGTGTATTGTATATGCCAAGTCAGTGTCAGTCGACCCACTGAATCATTCAGTGCGAGAATCAATGCTACACCCTCGGTGTATTCATCCTCACAAAGGCAGGAGCTCATTGATCACTCTGCTCCCTCTCATTGCTGCATCAGTCTCCCAAAACGGAAAGGGGGAAAAATCTGTATTTTCAATGCAAAATGAGCAAGGCTATTACTCTGCATGCTGACAACCAATCAATTCCACTACAGTGTTTTCTGTCCTCAGTTGGAGGAGATGCTCGATAATATGAGCGAGATAAACCGGGCATGCAAGTCTGGCTGTCAAACCTCTCTTACAGATGGACATTTTATGAGTTGGAGAGGAAGCCAGTGTGTGTGACAGCAGTGTGTGTACAGCTTTCCCAACTCCTGAGACAACTTAGAATAATTACGCTTTGAGAAGGGATGTTTGTGTATCGCTTGTATAGCTGAGCACAAATCAATGTTCTCCCATGTGCACTAATCCTTAAAGTAATTGAAGAATTGTTCAGAGCAAGAGGAAATTCACTTTATTTTTGGGAGGGAGGCAGTCTTTAAAGTCAGCTAGCATCGCATCAAAAATGTATTCCTTTCCTCAAAATCAATGTTTTTTTTTATTTTCTCTGCCCTCAGACGGTATCACAAGTACAGCAAATAAATAGTAGTGTTAGAAAATCGTTCTAAGGCACTGAACTGTGCAGCAAGGTAAATGGCCCCCACAGCAGGGGATTATAGAGTAGTCGTCCACCTGCTGGTTGTCAAATATTATAACTGGTCAAACGGGTGTGCTCAGGCCCCAGGACGGCCATCTACTTCACTCTCCCACAATACTCCTGTCAAACCAACCTATTTCACCTGCTTGGGCCTATTGACATTATCTATACAAAGTTGATGTTGATATATAAATCCACAATTTCTTTATAGGCTTATGGAGTCAATTTATTGTTTAGATTCTGTCCAATTCAAGTTAAGTTCATTCACATCTGTACATTCGCTCCAGTTCGCTTGTGTCATTTGCTTCATGGTTTCTTTGTTTGTTGAGCTAAAATGTTTGATTAGCCCCTTGTTTTTCATCTCGTCTGCACAAATCTGTTCTTTTCTTTCCGGGTTATTTTTAACATTGTTTTTATGGTGTTATTTTATTGTCCATTTCTATGCTTTATCACTGTGCAACTAAACTAAACTATAAAACATGTTTTAAAAAAAAAACTCCAGGCAAGGCAGATTGTCCTTGCAAGAAACAATGTGGCATAAATTTCTTTTGAATCTTTTGGAGGCTACCCAGTTTTCTCGGAGCCACCTGTCACCAACGATACTGTGCAAACAACCTAGTGTTATGTCCAAAATCATCCAACTCCCATAGACTTAACAGGATGAGCTGCACATGTCGATATAAATACACGTATACCTTTAAGACAAATGGGACAATTCTTGATGAATGCATCAGCCTTTTAAATGAATGGACACAATCGGAGGTTTGAGCCCGGCTCTCTGGGGGGAGCTTTCAGTGGCATTTGTTTGCTTAATTAAATAACGAGAGCCATCTCTAGTGTGACAGGTGAGCGAAACAGACGGTCGAAGGTTCCTTCCCTAATCCCATGGAGACTCTTGCATCCCGGAGCCTGGCACTAATGATTTCATTAACATGGCTAACAGGGCATCGCTACACCTGTTCACAGGCGTTCCAGCAGATACCTCGGTAACCTTGAGACTACAGTTCGAGGCCCCTGCCAAGACTCTTTTCGCTTTATGGCTGCTGTCTCAGCTCTTGTGCTGTTTTATTAAATGCTACAGTGAGCGCCTTTTCATTTTTTTTTCTTGAGCTTAGAACCCCGGTCCCACATATGTGCTGGATGACTGAAAATATCTCTGTGGCTTTTGTGCCAAAACAGTATTGGTGCCATCACAGTACACAAATGGACAGTCTCCTGAGAGCAGCAGTAACACTATATGTTGTTTGATTGTCATACAAAGTCTAAATGGAATCTAGGAAATAGCAATAAAATGTCTAGTCTCTCACATCTGTCTTACCTGCAAGACCTATGTGAAATATTTCCAAATAATCTTTTGCCTTAACGTGCCAGAGTACCAGATGGGTGGAGGTTGCTACATAGGGCAATGCAATGAGTCCCAAGAGGTTTTGAAAATTGCAGCAGCCTATTTAACAGTTACTGTAACCTACATTGCTTCCTGAATAGACAGCTATTACTCAGGGTTTTGCAGTCTGGTCAAGTCACTGCTGTCAAGTCTCAAGTCAAGTCTTTAGCATTCAAGTCCCAAGTCAGTCAGGTCTCACGGCATACAAGTCTACAAGTTGCGAGTCCTGATTGTCGCGGCTCGAGTCCGACTATCTGAATCGTTCTAATGAAATGTCACCCATGTGGCATTCCAAAGAAGATTAAAACAACACAAATAATTATTTGCAAACACTATTTGACAATTTTTGGCCGACAACAGCTTGAGGCTCTAAACCAAACCAGCTGGATTTTCTCTGGCCCCCTGTTTTGGCAGCGTTGTCTACCATCGGTCTCAGTGGCTCTGGCTGTGTCTCTCCCTGGACCTCTTTTCTCACATTATCTGCATGCTTTAATGGTCTGTAACATGTCAAGAAGACCTATCCATCTCCTCGCCCACTCCTCTGACAGCCTAGCTGGTGTTTCCCCAGCTCCCTGCCTCGGCATGTGATCGATAGGCCCTCTGAGTTCCCCCCTCAACATCCTCACAGGTGGATATCATTAGAGGATGACAGACACACTACTCTACTACCAACCGATCCTCCACTCTCTGTTTTCCACACTGAGTGGTACCAAACTGCTTTATGTTCACACACACGTACACATACATGTGACGTACAAGCATGGATCTACATACACACACACACACACACACTCTGCAAACATTTCTCGGAGGCAGAAATAATCTTATCGGTTGACTTAAACCTCAATCGGTGGATCCAGAGAGTTAGCCAACTGGAAAACTTGAATGCCAAAGAAGGATCTCTGATCAAATAGAAATTAAAATAGAAATTAAAATCATTCTTGACCATGGCATTCAGGAAGTAATAAGGTTAGCAGGCTAGCTACTAGGTATGCTCAAGTATGGCTAGATTACATTTTAGCCTAGCTGACCTTGCAAATTCAAGCCCTACTGCCTAAAGCTGTCTATGTACGCTAGTTAGCTAGCCTACTTCCAAGATCATGAATGCCACAGTCATGAATCAAAAGATAAGTCACTGCCATTTTCTATTTATATTTTGACCCGACCACGTTTGCGGGTTAGCTAAATTGTGCTCTGAAAAACTGGTTCTGTGGCTCCACCGATTGAGGTTCAACTGAACCAGTAAGATTATTTCTGCCTCTGACTCTGAGAAATGTTTGTATAACTAAAACTCCAATCTGCACGCAGGTCCTCTTACATCCCCTCACGGCACACTGTGAATAAGCATGCCTTTGTGAGATTGAGATAGGGAGCACATAACCCAGACATGATGCCCCACTTAGTCCAGGGCTTACATGCTCTGAGAGCCTCGCTGCAATATCAATCTGTGCTTGTTCCGTACGAGTGAAGATATTTTCATGTCATGTTGCTCTGAGGAGCATGTATGTGTGAGGTTAACGTGTCTCACTTCACCACATAATAACCTCAAGTGATGCACTGAATGGTGATAGTGGGTCTTAGGTACAAGCAAGCAAGACAAAACTCATTTCGGCTGCAAGTTCGACAATACATCCATATTTCTATACTTCGTCTTCACAAACATTTGACGTGTATTTAGTGTAATTAATGATATTTAAGTATTTTCTCACCTATTAATGACCAGAGTTGTTTATGTACAAATAAAAGGTTAATGTCCTGAAGTGTTATGTCATGGGTTTGAATCCAGCTCATGTGCCTTTCTCTCTCTGCTCTACACTATCTGATAATACATGAATTCCACAAAAAAAAGTCTTAGAAAAATAAAATGAAAATAACAATAATACGTCCTATATATATATAGTGAAGTTGCATAGTGTAAAAAAGAGCATATGTAATATCCTGTGGGACAGGTCGATGTTATCAACACCAGGTATAACCAGGACTTGGAATGGCTATCATGGTTTTCACAGCAGGCTCACAAAGAGCCCAAACTCAGCCTGGAGAGTGGATCAGACCCACGCTGGTGTGTTTTATGATTCCAGCTGCGCCTAAAGGGAGAGCGAAGACAAACTCCCCAGAACAAGCGCTATATTCAGGAGTCGCGCGGGGCTAGCGCTAGATCCACGTCGATACGCGCTGAGAAGTGTGTGTAGTTGTGTGCGCAGGCATTCTCACCCCGACTGCCACCCTCTCGCTATCACACACACTACACACACACACACACATGCTGGCTCTCTCACTTTCTATCTCACACACACACATACACACACAGTTGGCTGTTTAAGATCCCGTAACAGAACAAACATTGTCCTGCAGACTACCTTAGAGGACAGAGGAGGTATGTGCTGCCCCCAGCAATGGGCCTATTATTGTAATGGACTCTTGTGTTTTCCCAAACGCTAAGGTTGCATTAGAATAACTGAAGGCCTCGGCACAGGAGAGAGAAAACGGATTACCAGGAACACTCAGTACACGTTTGTATAACCTGTGTACGGACAACCATCGCCGGTGTAAGAGAGATTAACGTGTTTAAACGTTCCGGTGCGGTTCGTGTTTTTGCCTCGCTGCTTCATTACGCTGCAGGAGAACGCGCAGTATAGCCTACAAAGAAATGCTGCATAATGCATACCTGGTATTACTCTAGGGCCGGGGCGAGTTTGTTGTTTTTCGCTCAGAGCCATTAAACACCAATCTGTATCTGAATTTCCCTTTGATCTCCATTAATTGATCCTTGTTTAAAGAGGAAATACTCTTTCTGCTCGCTGGAGTAAGCACCCAAATTTAGACCGTACAGTAGGCCAGAGATATGTCTGGGGCTCCCTGACACGAGGAGCGCTGAGGGTGTCTGCTTCGGACAGAGTTATCTGGAGGTGAGGGACCCTCCCCAGGCTCTCTGCGTTCAGCCAAGGGAGAGATATATCAGGCAGGGAGGGAAAGGGAGGAGAGATGAAGGGAGGTTGAGGTTGGAGCGGCGGGGGCGTCTGCCAAGGTCCAGGTTCACTGCCTCTGCTGTTTGACTTGGCCCGCTGACGAGAACATCATTAAAGGCAACCTGCAGAACGCTGCATTACTGGACATTATCGCTGTCTCTTCTTCACCTCTCCGCAAAGCTGTCAAAACATCAGGTTGAAAATATGTTGTTTTTCATGTCTGCGCACAAAACTGAGAAAACGTCCTGAAGGTGTTTTGCTGCGAGAAGATTTTGGTAAGAAATAAAGCCACAGCAAAAGACACGTAATGTTCAAAGTGCACGCTCTTTGTGGGAATATCAGGCATTTTCAAACTTCCATCCTATAAATTGCGTGTTGAAGCGCTCTGCAGACTTTGTATTTCATCCAGAAAAAGTGACTCACCATTTAATTTCCTCACATTTGTCCTGTTCAATACATCACGTCTTGAAAACAACACTTGTTGGAGTCTTGTGGTGCCAATGTCAATATGATTTTGCGCCAGAATCATTCCATTTCTCATGATGGGATCAACCTTCACCCTTCAGACCTTTTAACTTTGACCTTTCTTCATTCCAACATCTACTTCTAATAACCTCACCCCAAAGAAAATCAGTCGAAAAATTATTAGAAAGTCAGGTGACTCAGCACAACACATTTGATTGGTTCAGGCAAATCAGAGGGAGTTCTCTTTGGCCAACCTTATTGATTGACAGTGAACCGTAAAGACCACAAGCCTCTGTGTGTGGGTGTTTGTGTGTGTGGTGGTGGTGGGGGGGGACTCCATTAAAAACAAGCCATTATTTCCTGCCGTGGAGGATGCCCCTGTGGTGAGTCTGTTGCCGTCGGTGGGTGGAAGGTGGGGGATATGTTTAAGGTTGCTCATTTAGAGAACAGTGACCCCTGTCGAGTTTTACTCTCCCAGTTGGAAAGTAAATCTAGGTGGTGTCTTTCACGATGCTAATTTATGTGTCCCCGCTGGCAGCTTAAGCTCTGCTCTCTTTTGAATTGGCAACACCACCAGCTGGTGTGTCCTCACTCTCACTGAAAGCAACACTGTCTGGGGAGCGCTGGAGGAAAAAAAAAAGAGTGTTCCGCCTTAAAAGCCATGTCCCTGATCCTGACAGCAGTGCGGGCCGAGCGGGTCCGGCTTAAGCACTTCGTTGATGTGTCTTTAGAAACAGAGAGACAGTGTCTGTCACATGCAATGTTACACCTGAGGACTTACCAAACAAGGCCTTTATGCAACGGGCTGCTTATCGCTGGGTCATCCGGCTGCTTTCCGGGGAGGGGAACTCGGTTCAGTCTTACAGTGCGTGCCCTATTTTCTTTGAGCCGTGTTATTTTATGATCATGTTCCTCTTTTTCCCCCACAGCGAAAAACAGGTTGGGTGCGTTGATAGCCATTCAATCCGCCTTGATCTCTCCAGTTATGTTATTTAGGGAAATATGCCCATAATGTGCCTCGTATTTCACGGGAGAGAGTGAGGGAGAGGCTGAAAGGAAAAAAAAGACCTTTCTATTTGGAGCATTACAGTCAAAGTGACTGCCCCCTTTCTTACGAGAGGCTGAGATAGTGATCTTGCACATCGCCTCTCTTGGATTAAGCGTTACTCCCCCGGAACAATTTGCCTGTTTTGTTTGGCGACAATCATTTTGGAATGTCGCTGCCGACCTAATTTATATACCAGAGAAAATTATTACTTACATAAGACCCAAGTAATAACAAGGTCAGGTACAGGTGTACTTAAATATGCCCTAAACCTCCCTAGGGCACCTGCTTACACAAAGGCTTCAAAATAAAACAAGACGAGCTCAATAAACCTGTTTTATTTGGCCTTACAATTAGATCGCTGACTCTATTCTGAAGCTGTGTACTCAGCTGAGTAAAGATGTATCATATGGCAACAATGAGAAAAGATAGATTCAGATTTCTCAGGTATTTGCATACTGGTGTCAAGTGTGCATTCGCACCGTGAACGCAGCGATTACTCTCCATTTTAAGGCAATTACACATACTCACTTAAGTGCTCTCGTTTCAAGAATACTCCACCCCGTGAGGGCAGGGTGTTTCCACCCCGAGTCACAGCTGGGAAAAAGTACCAGTGAGTTACTGGGAAACGTAGTGAGGTGGAAACACATGTAGGTCACCACAAAATCCCTTACCTCAGATGAACTGAGAGTCTTAAGGTTTAAGCACATCAAACATATTAGCAGAGCATCAACATGGTGTTCATTCTGTCGTCTGAAAAACAAAAGAAGTCTCTAAATCTAATCTCATAGGCTAGCCCATCTCGATCTTTACTGATAGCTACCAAAAGAGGCCTGTCACTGAAGGTTTTGTGGGAGTGGTTATGGTACTTATTGTGGACTAGCATGTTGGAGGACCGACGACAACAGGAGACACCGGTTGATCTTTCCTCCGTTTTAATGTAACCTGAACACCACTATGCAAAAGAATTTGTTTTGTCTAGTCAGGGGGAGAATAGGCGATGACATGACAATCTCTGTTTGTCGTCATTCCTCTTGCATGGTGGCATGACCTTCATAAACGTTGGTAACCACTCAAAGTACTCAGGCCTCCAAAAAGCTAAATATCCATTTAGAAATCAAGAAATGATTTCAAAATAGGCCAGAAATCAATTTGTGTTTTAAATGGTGGGTATCTCATATTGAGCAGAAACTCTTTATTATTATATTACTCTCCCCTCCCACCATTAGGGGATGTCTGTTGTTGTCCTGTGTTTGTGTGTAACCATGTGAGTGGAGCAGAAAAAGCATGCGCAACAAACCAGCGGCAGAATTTTGACCACGTCTAATTTTACATCTATGCTATCAACACGCTGTCAAGACACAAACCAGGTGTATCAAACCCTCAGCATCTACTATATCTGGGGCCGAGGCTGAGAATAGCCCAGAAGAGAATAGGGCGATGATCACAAGACAAAGTTAAAGGGCAGATGCAAAGGTTGATCCAGCCGGACGTGATCAAACCCACATTTGAAGATAACCACGGCGAGGGAACGAGCATCCAACACTGAGGCATTGTTGAAATGCTTTTTTGCCCCATAGGCACGTGCGCATGTGTGGGGGGGGGGGGGACTTTACGTGCACAGGCATCTACACGTCTAAACAGGCATGGCTCTATCTACGGCTAAGCTCTGTACACTGCTATCGCTCCTGTCAGACAGGATAAGGAGAGCTGAGGTTGCGATGAGCATGGGTGGGCTCGCTGTGTTGCGGAGCGGTAAGGTCAGCGCCGTCACGTCTTCAGTACTTTCAGGGTCTTGATGAAGGCGAGGTTGTGAAGCGTTTCGTGACTGTTTTTAAAAGAGATATTCAACATCTTTGACATTACAGATATCATTTGTATTTGTAAAAATATGTTTCAGCTCTGCTGCGCGGCCGTCTCCACCCCGATCGGTGGCGAACTACCAAACATTTAGTTGTAGTATGAGCTTAATGAGTTTAATCGTTCTCCATCTTTGTCTCTCAGCCTCACTGTAGTGTTCCTCACTGTGGTGTTCTTCGCTGTGGTGTTCCTCACTGTGGTGTTCCTCACTTTGGTGTTCTTCACTGTGGTGTTCTTCGCTGTGGTGTTCCTCACTGTGGTGTTCCTCACTTTGGTGTTCTTCACTGTGGTGTTCTTCGCTGTGGTGTTCCTCACTGTGGTGTTCCTCACTTTGGTGTTCTTCACTGTGGTGTTCCTCACTGTGGTGTTCCTCACTGCTCTTCCCAGAGATGACCTGTCAATCAAACAGTGTGTCCAGTACTGTGACGTCTTTCTCCTTGGATTCTCTGTTGATGGAGTTTGAGTTTCTATAGGTGGCGCTCTTTTCTTTGTCTGTTCAGCCACGGTGGCAATCGCTGCTCACGCTAACTACCCAGTTCTCGTTCTCTTTATTCCAAACAAACTGGAAACGTAAAACGCATCACTTCCTGTGCGGCAGAGTATTTTTCCACTGGGTGTTTAAGCTTTCATGAACTGCTGAATCACTCTTGTGTTACATCAGTCTGCAATACAGACTGACATTTATTTCTATGAAAATGTTGCAGATTACTACATTAAGCTGTGGAATGAACACATCATGCACTTGACAGGAAGCGTCTTCGGGGCACGCAGAGTATCCACAAACAAACAAATACATCCCATCCCTCACAATCAACAGTGTATACACGCTGTTAAATTGCTGTGCACTCCATGTCGTCAACTCCCCCAAGTGGTATTGTGGGATTTCGGGGCTTCCAGACCGTGGAGTTCACCCCGAATGCCCTCACCTTGAAGCTCTGAGCCCCTGAGCGCCCCTGATGTCAATGGATGTCTGCCACGAGTGGACGGCAGAGAAGAGGGGTTGGGAAGGTATAGGCCTCAGCAGTATCAGATAAAACCAGAACACAGCGCTTTGTGTGTGTGCCAGGGGGCTGGAACAGCAGAGGAAACAACAGTCAGAGAGGAGGTAAACACACAACAAAGGGCACCTCGCCACAAAAACTGTCTGTGCCTCAACTCATGGCCAAGATAAAGAAAATACACTGGGCCTTTATCGAGTTGCGTGTGAGCACAGGGTCTCAGCGTTGTTTATTTAGGGATTGGAATATGATTTTCCTTTGACCCTCCTATCCACAGTGGAGTGACCAAGTACAACATCCTCTCAATTAAAGATGCTGTATTGTAAAGTTAAGGATGTAACGTTGCTCTTAGGGTTGCATCAGTACCGATAGTAATCCAGGATATCAGACTAATACCAGGATCAGAATGGACCCAATACCCAGAGTCATATGTAGTCTATCAGTCCAATAAGTTTTCTACCTTTTTTCATAGATGAATGTTAGATCTCTCAAATGGAAAAAATGAACTCCAGTCATTTCAGTCCAATTATCAAAAACTGATTGAAGCTAAAGCTGCTCTAGGTACAGTTTTTAGTCTCATGAGCCTCAATCAAAAATTGAGGATTGCAACACAGAAGAGCGTCCCAACCTCACTAATAAGACCCATACTTTACTTACTTTAATTTACTTTTATTTCTTCTTTATTTATTATTTATTGTAGTATTGTTTCTTGTATATCTCCTAGTTTTAGCCCCCTTTCCTTTTCAACTTCAGCATAGTGACTCAAAGTATACCACCGCACATTTCACATCACTTTTGGACGGATAAACCTTTGAACCTTGAACCATTTGCCATATTTACCCACATTACATTTTGGTGTCACAAGTCTCCACCCACAGGAAGTGATGAAGTGAAACTGAAGTACAAACTGTCTCGTCAACAGCAGAAAGCGAGCGTTCAGAGGAATCTGGACTCACCAACTTAGATCTTTAGCCTCCCCGTCCGTTTGGTGTCTTTCGGTATAAAGCGATCACAGACCGGTCGGGTTGGTAAGCGTGAGCGTGCTGTGTGCAGTTTCGTGGTGTCATGTTGCCTGATACCTGGGTATCGAAAGTAACATTTTTTGCCGTTTGGAGCTGAGCCAATGTGCGAAGTTGAGTAGCATAGATTCAAGTGAAGGTAATGGATCAGATCTGTAATCAGTATTGACTGATACTGAAAGTCTGCTCCTCAGAAAGGGTTGTCAGTGAAGAAGCGGCATCCGTGAATCCCTGATTGCCGACTTTGAAACGGAAACGAGGCAATGAATTGAACAGTTTCTGCATCAATAGCGTACCGATGAACTCCTAGCTTCAAAACCCTAAAAAGCATCCAGGTGAATCCGAGCTGAGTCACAACACCCATGTCTCTCATTCCATCTCAGCCTCGTCAGACTTCCTCAACGTCTCCCCATCTAACCCCACCTGCCCCGTCTTCCTGCTTTGAAGCCGTTCATCTTATCGCAGTAGAAATGCTACAGTGCATACCTGCCCCATGCCTCATTGTCTCCGATAGCCATCAACCAACAATGTTTTATTATCTCTCATCACCCCCCCCTCGCTCTCCCAGATGCATTTCCCATACTTCTCTGGCCTGCATCAGTCTGTAAATCTCTCATCACCATACAGTACAGTAGCTATGTGAAAGAACGAGGTGGGGGTGGGGGGGGGGGGGGGGGGGGTAGTAAGGATAGAGTGAGAGATCAAAGGGAAACCGACCGGACCAATGACGGCTGTCCACACCTGGCTGGGAACACCCTGTTTTGCGGGAAACCAGTTTGAGTCAGTTTGTCTGTTCACACCTCCGGTTCACAAAAACACCGTTTCAGTCTGAAGAGGCTGATTTGTCATCCCGGGTCTTCTTTTTTCGCATTGCCTCACCTCGGTATTTCTGTTCATCTATCATCCGTGAGGATCAGGCACACAAAAAGAGGCGATGTCAAACAAATCCGTCTGTCCGCCCCCCTCACTCCCCTCTTTCCTCAGTCGATCACACCTCCCCTTCTAATAAGCTCATATCTTGAAGAAAATAACGATCCCTTCCACCTGTAGCTGCTTCTTTTCCTGTACTATAAACTTGCACTATGACTTTTATTCCTTTTGTTTATTTTTTAAATGTCTTTATGAACGTCCTTGTTTTAAATGTCTTTCAATGCCTCATGTAAAGCACTTTGAACTGCCTTGTGTATGAAAGGTGCTATACAAAGAAACTTGCCTTACCCTTTTCTTACTACTTCTCTCTTACTCTTCTCTTAATTGTAATTTAATTGAAGTCTATTGTTGGACCACTAAGGATCTGACCCATGTGCTCCTTACCTTGTTTACGTCTAATGTAATGATCCAGGATTTCAAGCTTATTCTACTGCTTGTCTGGACAACAGGGTCAGCTGGGTGGATAAAATGTACGATGATTGTCTTTTTTTTGTGTGTAGTGAAACAGCGCTCTATTTACGGGTTCATTTGCTTGTGAAGGCTTGATTTTCTCTGGGTTTCAATAGAGTAGCTATTTCATTAAGGCTTGAGCGGAGCTCAGCGAACTGTGATTGAAGGTTTGGAGTCCAATATGAGCTCGTGATGATGATTATTATTAACTTCACACACTCCAGAGCAGCGGGACGCTGACTACTCTGTATGAAATGATTTAGCAAATGTTCCATGCTGCTGCTGTTTCAACAGAAATTTGCCGATGATTGTTATCGCTGTGGTGAACTCTACGCTTCCTGGTCGGGTGAGCTATTTGTTATGTGTGTGAGGATTCATCACAACCCACGTATGTGTGTGTGTGTGTGTGTGTGTGTGTACGTGCACATTTGCAGAGGAACGTAGGAGGTTAGAAGCCTCTGCAAGAGACCACATGTTTGGACTTCCAAATGTTAGTGGAAGACATCATAACCCATAAATCCTTACCTGTACCATGCTCTTAACTGCTCTGGGAATAGTTTATGGCATATATTTAAGGTTTGGCTGTCCGTCTCTTATCTCTGTTCCCATCAAGAGAAACAGTGACAGCCACAGAGGAAGAGAAGGAGAGGGGGGGGGGAGAGAAAGAAAGAGATAGAGACTATAATACACAGTCTCTTGTACCGCCTAAAGCAATACATCTCCCTGGAGAGGTTACCGCTGACAACAAGACATAAAGATGGAGAGAGAGACAGAACAAGAGACAAGGAGAGGGGGATGAGTAGGAAAGGTAATCACCTGCTACAGGCATGAGAGGCATGAAGATGAGAGCGGGCGATACCCAGACATCTCACATCACTCAAACAGCCATCTTCACCTAAGTGCAAAATGGCTAACATCAGCTCCATACAGAGTGATTGGAGGAGCTGTTTACCACGTCCGTCCACATACGTCCACACCCCGCTCAGCGCCCGGAAGCTCCCGATGGAGAGATTAATGGAAACGTGTTGATATTCACTCGGGACAGAAAACGTTGACTTCCTATTCATTACAGAGAAGAAGACACGATGCGGTTCCGAATTACAGGAAGAGGCTAGAGTTTCGTTTTCTAGCGGATAGAGTTTGCTTCGTCGCATTTTTGTATTTGTTTTGTTCGGGTTCACGCTGCCCAGTTACAAGCAAAGAAGAAGCTTGTTTATGGGACGCTGCGGTTTGCCTCGGAAGAGGACGGAGACCAGCGTTTCCAGGCGTTCGAATGACGCGCCAAACTAGAGGAGTAAATGCTCCCGAGGTGAAATAAACATCTCCAAACACGCTTGTCTTCAGTCTCGTCCTACGCTAGAAAGTGACCGTCGAAGTAAAACTCCACTGATCGAAACACACAGCAAGCCTTAACTTGTAATCTCCCTCCATGTATGTAATCAGGCTCCTTGGCGTGGCGTTGCGGTGAAATGTGTTGTGAAGGACCGTGGGAGAGCGGCGGTATACGTGAGGAATGCAAACAGCTGATTTGGCCTTCTTGGCACGTTGTGGAGTGACACTTGCAGATTGACACTGACTGACTGACTGCGCCTCTGGGAGTGTGTGTGTGTGTGTGTGTGTGTGTGATGACAAGAGGACAGATGTGTGTCAGATTGACAGAGCGTTCTTGTCCCATTGAGGCAGTTATCTTCTCAAAAAGCCTGTCACAGCGTTTAAACTGGATTCCACCAGATGACACATTATCTGCTTTTTTTTTGTTGTTGTTTTTTTTCTCTCCCCGCCGCGCCGCCTCCTTAGCGTTCACATCCTGCTCTCCGGTTTGAACCACGCCTCACGTCACGTCGGTTGGTTATCACGATCCCCCTATGCAACGGAGCTCATCTGCAACAACCGCACTACAGCTCGTATCTTTACGCGTAGATTAGAATCAAGTTTCCACTTCGTCTGTCCCAGTGGGAAAAGTGGTTTCGCAGCAGTTACTCAGTTTTTATTGTCTTGTATTTTATATCAAAATCCTGTTGCTTCCTGAAAAACGGTGTGTTTTTTATTGGTTACTTCATGCTGTACCGGTAGGCGTACATTAAGAATCCAGGCTATAATACCATCACAGATCTTTGAATTATTTCCCCCTTTTTGCCTCCCATCATATAAAACCCTTAGAAAGTGGCATGACGGTGCATTTTTGGATGTTTGCCCCCAAAAAAAAACCTTGCCTCATTTTCCTAAGACACCATGATTGCCTTTCCCTTTCCATGTTTATTATCATCCCACCCGCCCACCGCCCCTCCCTTCATTATGTCCCGCCCCAACATCCTGTTTCAACTTAAGGCATGCAGCCTAAGACAAATCGTCGTTGTTGTAAATGAACATTTCTTCTCTTTCTTCCAGCAGTATAGGAATATTTCATCTATTGGTTGCACACACCTTGTATTCCTTACTCAATACTGGCTGCTTGTTAATGTTGGTAATCTAGGACTAAATGACGTCACCTAAATGCCTAAAATGTGAGTAGCTACAGCTCTCTAAAACAGCTTGCTGTGTATAAGGCTCTCCCTAGTCTCGGTTTTGGCTCGTATCTTGAACTGACAGCAGCCCACTGGCCAATGTTATTGTATTTTTGACTCGTGTCTTATTTTCATTCCCGGTGTGTTGTGCCGCGGCGTCAACCCGGGATTTAGCGCTGTCACTTTAAGGCGCTCTGCAGACGCGCAGAGAGGTTGCAGGTTGTTGGCAGACACCCCTGTTGTGAATGCGGTTCAGCCCACAGTGATGATTAAATAATACTAGCACCTTGACAGGTTCGTCCCGATAGATGACCGCAGCGGGGGAGCTGCGCTTTGTTCCCCAGCCAAACCACTCAGGTAACTATGCACACAAGACACAAACAGACGTGGCCCGCGCAGACACAGATGCAGACACAAGTGAATGCCGGGACGGATACAGACACATGTATAAAACAGATGCCGGTTGGAGTTTTAGTTATCCAAACTTGTCTCGGAGTTGCTCTGGATGCAGAAATAATATTATTGGTTGAGTTAAACCTCAGCTGGCAGACTCAAAGAACCGGTTTTTCTGAGCGCAAGCTAACTTCCAAACTGGTAAAGAATGAACTCTGGTCAAAATCAAAATCAAAATATTTCTGTTTTTTATTCAGTCATGACCATTCATGAACTAGAACTTCAGCTTCAGCTAGCTTCCCTAGATGGCTGTACGTCGGGGTCTGCAACCCGACGGGGGCCGAATATCAGGTTGAGTCAGATCGCACATCAAGGTTCAAGGTTCAAGGTTTTTTATTGTCTTTTTTTTATTTTATTATCTTTTTATGGTTGGGACTCAGGCAAGGCTCAGGCTCGGGCCCTATGATAAACTCTGTGTGTGTGTGTGTGTGTGTATGTGCAGTCCATGTAAGCTAAGCCATTTGAGGTAGAGAGAGAGACAAAATAGAGTCACGCTGCAGCATTTGGCACGGATGTCTGGTTCAGATCGGGTTCGGGTCTCAAATGTGGGAAGACCTGTCGAGCTGGTTCGGGTAGGGCCTTAAATTTCACACCTCTAGCTACAGGCGAGCACGGCCACCTCGATCTGGGAAGTTCAGCACGCCTAACCGGCAAACCTTGAAAACTAGATTGCATTTCCCCTCAGAGTAATAGGTTTCATACGAGCGCCTCTCTTCGTCCTTTCCTTACCAGGATGTTACCAGAAAAAGCTGTGGTTCTGTGGCTCCGCCCACTGAGGATTAAATCAACCAATGAGATTAACTAAAACTCCAATCTACAACACACACACACACACACACACACACACACACATACTACCTTGCCCAGAGCCAGCACAGCCCAATTATAAGACGATGCTAAAGTCCTGCTGAATCAGAACAGGGGATTAGGACCTGGGAAGGAGGGAGAGCAGTGAACTGGCCGCCTAGTAGCTGACAGGCCCTTCACTCCTGTGTGTGTGTGTGTGTGTGTGTGTGTGTGTGTGTGTGTGTGTGTGTCATCAGTGAGCTCTGCTTCACATCATCAGCTTCCTCTCCTCTCCGCTGCCAGACCAACATCCATTGGGCTTTTTTTTTTTTTTCAAGAAGCTGGCAGAGTCTCTAGTGCTAGCATTGATTGAAACTACCACCGTGTGTCGGCCATTTTGAACCGGAATGGCTGTCAAACGTTGAGCCTTGTAGACGAATGATGTGAGAAAAGGATTGATCCGGCTCGAGCTTTGCTGTTTTCGTTGCTATTAATGTGGCGCTATTATTAATACAAGGCACATGTGTTTGACGGCGTTCACTTTGACGTGGGTTTTATTTTCTATCGATTGATTCAGAGCGTGTGACGTGTCAGGCGTTCGGGATGATCCTGATTGGTGACTGAAGATAGGGCCCCGCCCCCAACTCGCTGCCTCAACCAAACCAATTTCTGAGAGAGTGCGCCACGTTTACGGTAGCTGCATTTTAAACACATGCACACACGCACGAGGTGCAGACGCTCTTTTTATTCCCCTCTCGGTCACACACACACACACACACACACACACACAACCATTTACAGTTTTTTTTTTTCCCTCTCACAAGCTGCGCCTGGAACAGATGGCCAGTTTCACAGGCATGTTTGTGAACTCCGGGGCTGGGTCAATCAAACCGTTTTATGGGGCAAGGAAGAGGAGGGTGGGAAGACATAAATGAGTGTGTGTGTGTGTGTGTGTGTGTGTGGGGGGGGGGGGGTTGGTAATGCTAAAGCGGCTAAAAGGCAGAGCAGAAAACAGCAGCGGCGTGCATCACCAGCGCACCACATGGCGTTGCTCTGCTTGACGACCGGCTTCTGAATGTCCTTTAAATCCGACTGAAAGCGGAAACTGGCTTGGGAAACTCCTGGGGAGGAGATCTGCTGAGTCCACATGCTCCCTTTTTTTACAACAACACATTCATGCAGTTCCACACGCTCACAACTGGGGAGGTGAGCCCGGTACAAATGCCTTGCTCAAAAGCACCCGTGACAGTGGTTGTTGAGGGAGGGAGGGGATTCTCTTCTCCTCCCCCGACCCACATGCTCCCAGTTGCTTGTTTGAACTTAAAGCTGCTTGCCACCTCGCTGGAGAAAAGCCTCTTAACAAACATACTAACATTTCAATAACCGCCAAGGACGGTTTGGGGCCAATCGGCACATCTTGAGAGAAAATAAACATCTTGGATTGTGTGGAGGAAATGAACCAGCTGCGTTCTCCTTTTTTTTTTTCTTCCCTTTTGCTCATTTCTCTCCATTCAGCTGCACCTTGACTGTCACTTCCAGCCTCCCATCTGCTCTCCGGAGAGATGTGGAATATCGATTTACCACCAAATTTTGATGCAAAAAAAAAGAAAGAAAAAGGCATTTGGAGGCAAGGTGAGGAGAGAGGAGAGTTTCTGCGTGATGGCCTGGGGGGGGGGGGGAGTTCGTTCAGGTTCTTCTGGGAGTCAGAGAGACCTTACGTTAGGTTAAAGTCAAACCCCAGGCCAGGACCCAGCGACGGCCCGGCGTAGTTCTCCCTCCCCCCCCCTGACGAGAGTTCACCTCAAACTCGCTCTCTCTGATCGGAGAGATGAGAGCTTGTGAAAGAAACCCGCTTCACCCTGCCTGAGTCTTTTAAACTCGTAAACTACCTCGGGACACGAAGACTATTATTGGGTATGAACTTGGACCAGGGGTTTAGGTGGTGCTTCAGATCTTTGGTGGGTTGGGTGGGGGAGTAACTGTGACGGTGCACGTGATGAGAACAAAAAACACTTTGACACATTTAATTGGGTGATTGGCAGACATAATTAAGGGAGGTGGTGTGTGTGTGTGTGTGTGTGTGTGTGTGTGTGTGTGTGTGTGTGTCTCCCCCCCCAAGCTATGTCTGAGTTGGGCTATGCTGTGTAAACAGCGCTGTCGTCTGCCTACAGTGTGTCTGTCTCAGGGTTTTGAGAGGAACCTGTTCCCCATCCTGACAAAGAGCCGCGGTGAGAAAGCGTGGGATAATCCTGGACGGCTTTCAGGGTTTCATAACACCGTGTTTAGATGCAAACCCAAAATAAGACTTGACAGTCTCACAGGGAGGAAGAGGAGCGCTGTAAACGTCTTCATTATCTCCAAGTCCTGCGGGGATAATTGCCACTTACAGAAAAGGTTTGTTAGTGGATGAGGGAGGAGAGTGAATGATAGAAAATATGAAATTTAGTTGTTAGAGTCTTTGTGAGGTTGTAATAGCTCCTAGATTATACGCTGTATACGGCATATAGCAAATGACTGGACGCTGAGACAATGAGATATCCACCGTGTGAGCAAAATGACGCCCACTCTGAAAGATTATAGCGTACAATTGAAACAAATACTTTCACCTTCTAAGAATCCAGATCTGGGATTAACTATTATGCTGTATTCATGCGCTGGTGGGAAAGTCCGACATCTGGGACTTCCCAGTCAGCTGCTGAACAGTCTTGCATCCACATGCTATTTTGTTGGAAAATCAAACCTGAACAACAAACGTTAAAGAAGCATAAACCATTATGGAGGCTGCAGCTCTGCAAGTTGGAGAATTGTTCGGTGTCGGTGGAGGTCTGCACTACCGAGTGCGCACAGGAACACACCTGCACACCTGCTAGAGCTACTGCTAGGTCACAGGTTTAAATTCCTGCAACAGCCGGTGTGCATGTCCATCAACGGCCACGTGTCCTCGAGCAAGACGCCGAACCCCCGCCTGCTAAGTTGTTCTGGCTAAAGGGAATGGGCTAAAAGCGGTTTGCTCAAAGGCAAAGGCGCATCAGTTGTACCTCGAGGTAGAGAGGTTACGCTAGCAACTCTCCAGTCACTCCCACCTCAGATGTTACTTACCAGTCAGTGGATTTGAACTGGCAACTTAAGGATGTTTGCCTCTCACACCTCAAACTAACCTGCTATCAAAGGAAACTCCAGTCTAGTGTGGAAGTAAATTAGCACAGAACGCTAGAATTGATCATTTATCATTTCTGTGTCTGTTGTACTGATGCTGGGTTGCCACAGACGTGATATGTGTGTCATAAACATGTGCCTGAGTGTTGCAGAGTAAACTAGTGAGTAGGGGTGGGCGATATGACTAAAAATCTATATCGTGATTATTTCAAACTTTTACCTCGATTACGATTAATGGACGATTATTTTATTTCTTTTGTTTTATTTTGAAATTTGTTTTATTTTGAAATTGACCGGATGCTCTATGCCGTTTCTGTGTCAGACTTCCTGCCCGGCTTGACACATTCGCTCGCGGCTCGCAAAAAAACGAACGGTCCAAACCTGTCTGAACACGGCGTTACTGGACGGGGCGGAGGGACGTGACTGAATACCACGTAGTATTCTTTAAGGAGACAGTTCATGAACGCAGTATTGGGGAAAGTATTTGGCCCATTCATTTGCAGGAAAGTGATGTTACGTTTGATGCGCGTGCACACACACACACACACTCACACTGGTTGCTTTGCTAACTGGCGCTTCTAGACGTTCCTCGTTCTTGTCGCCTAAATAACAATCGAAATTAACGATTTTGAAAATTTGCCACGATTACAGAATTAAATCGCGATTACGATTATAAACACGATTATCGCACACCCCTACTAGTGAGGCCTGTATTTGAGGCCCTATCATAAGAGAACCAATCATAAGAGACTTCTAAGAAACTATAAAGATTGCAGTTAGCTGATTTTCAGTGAGAGAGAGAGATAGATAGAGAGACTTTGACTTTCTGTGTGACCTGTGTCTTTCTCTCTCCAATACATCTGTATGTTTTTATACTTCAACCCGTCAGTGTTTTGTGTTATTTCAAGAGTTCTGAGTGCTTACAGGAAATTTCCTACAACACTAGCAAAACAACTGGCTTTGGACCACATCCCTGTTTCCAGGCAGACTTTGTGGTGGTTGTTGTTGTGCTGCGGGGCTGCCAGTGTGCTGTTTGTGTGCGTCGTCCCACAGAGTAAGCTCGCTAGCAGATTGTATCTCACAAGGTTGCGCCTATGGGGGAAAACACTGGGAGAAGACGATCCCACTGAGACCACTAGGCAGACAGAGAGAATAACACTTGGCAACATGACAACGAGAGTATCTGGAGTCAGTGTGGGTTTGTGCTATATATATATATGTATATATATATACATATATATATATATAAGCAGGTTTGTAAGAAGGGAGAGAGAGAGCGAGAACCGGTCTATCTCAGATATCAAAATAAGGGTACACTGTGGCGATGAGCGCAGATCGAAAGCACAAAAAAAAAAAAAAAAAGAAAAGAAAAAGCCAAGCGAGGAAGATGGGAAACGGCGCCGAAGTTATATGATCTCGGAGGGACAAATTTGTCGGTGAAATTGCCCCCCCGAGACCCGCTGCCTGCAAATGTCACCGTCCTCGCGGGGGGGGCTCACGTGTCCACTCGACGGGAAGGACCTGTCATTGGCTCGGGGGTCAGACCTCGGAGGAGGTGACCCGTCTGTGTGCTGCGCCTCTACTTGTTCACACACCTTCCCTCCTTCATCTTCTCTCTCTCTCTCTCTCTCTCTGCCTCAAATACTCGTCCTCTCCCTTTCGCCATCCTCGTCTCTCGCTCTGCCCTTTCTTTTTTTTGCTCTCTCTTTTCCCTTGTTACCATGGCTACCACCTTCCCTCGTGTGAGATGGGCGCTGATGGAACGTACGGGGGCCTACGATACTCTTGCCGGTCGTCCTCGTCCTTCTCTTTCCTCTCTCAACCTCTTTATCTCCTTCAAGTCTTCAATTAACCGCCGCCGGAGGAAAGTCACGGCCGAAACGAGTGCCATTCACGCCGTGCCTCCTCGCCGTCTCCCGCGTCTGATACTCGCTGACCCCCAGATCAGAGGCCTCGGAAAAAGCCGCCGCTGTCTGACAGCGGTGTCAGGGCGAGGCAGGCCTCCTCCAGTGAGCAGCAGTACAGCAGAACTTTAGGTGTGGACCCCCTGCCTGTGGAGGCGAAGACGAGGAAGACGATGCTCAAACCGTCCTGCGTTAAGAAAACGAGTAGGAGACAGAGGATGGCAAGCGACTGGAAGAAAAGGGGGAAGCGGGGATGGAGCCGCGGAGGGAGGAAGCGTAGAGGAAGCGAGCTACAGGCTTTTAAGATAGCATGAAAGACGGAGAGAAAGAGAGAGAGAAGGAGGGCAAGGGAGGAACAAGAAAGGCGAACGGGACGTGTGAGCCTGCAATGCTGATCAAAGTCTCGATGATACCCAGGGAGGAGGGAAAAAGAAAGGAGGAGAAGAGGGAGAGAGAGATGTGTGTGTGTGTGTGTGTTGCCTATGAAAGAAAAGGCAGTGATCAAAGGAGAGATGAGGCGATGGGGGAGGCAAGGGGGAGTAGAGGGGATGGGGTGGGAGGTACAGTCGGAGCCAAAAGGCTTTTGTGCACATCGCACCTTTAGTGTTTACTGTACAGTCGGCGCCATCTTGGCATGTATATTTGACTTTCATCATCTCACGTTTTTTCTCCGCCTGGTGTGGAGACATCCGTGCAGCGACCCCGCCGACCCCGCCCGCGCACAAGACCAGCCGACTCCGCCCACGCACGAAAAAACCAGCCGCCACCGTCGTTTTGTACCGGAGCTTTGCCCTTTTTTTTTTCCCCCCCGCCCAGTCAGGGAAGCGACACAGCCATAAAGGATGCGGTCACACACACACACACACACTGCGCCTCACTGCTTTCGCCTTGTTACCCTGATGATACGGTATAGCCGCGTTCAAAAAACTGTCAACTGATGTTGCGCCACCTTCCTGCCTTTTCTCATCTGCCGGGCTTGCCCGGCTAATGAGCGGGCGGCCGGTGGACGCCGCAACGCGAGAGCAGCAGGAAGGTTGAAACACACAAGGAAGATCTATATAACGCCTCCCTGATCACCGCCTGCACTTTCATGTATTAGTCTTTGGCGGTGAGGAGAAAGAAATTTTAAAAAAAAGATAGGGATTTCCTGTGTGGTCGTGCGCTGGCTAATGAGATATTAATTTGCAGCCTTGCCTTTCATGGCCTCGGGGGGCGCAAGGACCAAACGGAGAAAATGTGTTTTCTTGATGCAGGAGGTGTGCCGCGCAGCTTATTTCCCATGTCAGGTCGCTGTGAGTTTTCGCTCCTCTAAATTCGATGCTTAATTTGGCCTCGTAACGATCGAGAAGCAGACACGCCCCGGAGGCAGAACTCAGAAAAAAGCAAGACTTTACTTGAGAGTCATATCGGATGTGGAGCAGATCACAGAAATAGCGGACGAGGGAAAGCTAGCGCAGAACAATACCGGGGGGGGGGGGCAGACCCACTAGACGAGCAAGCAGTGAGGGTGTATGAGGGGAACACCTTTACCTCTCTCCAGCACCCCCCCCCCCCCCCCCCCCCCCCACCCCCGGCTGATCTGAACACTGCTGTTCCAATATCCCGGCCCTTTCAGAGGAGAGTAATAGCGACTCATAACATGGTCGAGTTTCAAAAGTTTTTTTGAAAGCGCGTGTGACGGCGGAGCTGATCGACGCAGGGGAAGATGTGCAGACGGGAGCCCTCAGGGGACACGCCCACCAACCTGCAGAGAGAGAGAGAGAGAGAGAGAGGGAGAGACGACAACAGTTGTTTATATGCACGTCACCTTTGACACCGTGCTATTGAGTATCCCTGTTGCCATGAAAACACCAGATCACATGATGCCCGTGTCCAACAGTGTCCCATATTAAAACCACGCATCTGCCAGCTAGCCTCTTCCACTGAGCAGTAGCTTTACTGGTGATACACAGTAATAGTGTGTTCTGCTCACTGTGGACCCATGAAGCTGGGTGCTTGGACGGTGTAAACCAAAAGTGAAAGTGTAGGAAGTCTCCCCGGTTAATCAGAGCTTAACCCGGAGTTGTTGTAGCTGCGGTGTTGTGATGTTTTACACGCATCGACCCGAAGGCGGGTTACTCGAGCAACCGTGGCTGTCCGTGTAAACGAAGCCAGCGAGCCGTTTACTTGATACGGTTGAAACAGAGGCCTGTACTCGGGTTTTGTCTGTTGACAGTCAAGTCCTATTTCACCCAGCCGGCACTTCTACCCGGCAACACAACACCTTGTCGAGTTTCCCGGGGAACGGGGACGGGGCAACATAACTTACAAAGGGCACAGCGGGGCCCTAGCCTCGGCCTGGAGGTGAGGAGTTGCTGAGGTGCTCTTTCCGCTGCTTATGAATGATGCATGGCCGGCTGGAGTTTAGCTCGGTGTGGGAGAGAGAGGGAGAGAGAGAGAGAGAGAGAGAGAGAGAGTCCTATAAGCAAATGAGCATTGATCAAGGGCGCTACAATTACACTGACCTCAGCTAGTTCTTTCGACTGGCTGCCCCCAGGAGTGGAGGAAATGGCCTTAGCCGGATGAAAAGGTCTTGATAGTGTGTGTGTGTGTGTGTGTGTGTGTTTGGGGGAGGGGGGGGGGGGGTTGCAGAAAAAACCCGTAACTGCAACTTTCTTCTTTTTCCTATTTGAATTTTAGGTTTCAGTGTTGTAGAGGTGCAGAGTGAGTTTCTTGACCGATGAGATACCGTTGTACGTTTTAAAAAAAATACATGGGTTTATCACCCCTGAAAAAAACGGGATTGTTTTACACATACGTGGTTTTTATTCCACAACAGCGATATGGTGCTATGTTAAGGCTTAAGTGGGATTGTGAGGGGGTGACAGGGATGGGGGGGGAGGTGGTCGGGGGGGTGGAGAGAGAGAGAGAGAGAGGTGTGAGATAAAAGGGAAGGATGAGAGGAATGCGAGAGGGAAGAGGAAAGGTGATACGGTGGGCCGGGGAGGCGACAGATTGATGGATGGGTTCGCTCCAGATGGATACTGAGCAGAAACAGAGCTGCAACGAACACGAACACACACACACACACACACACACACACACACAAACACGCGAAAGGCTAATACCGGCACATAAACACGCATGTGAAAACAATCACACTCACTGGCACAAACAAAAAAAAAAAAAACTGGCACGCTAACACACGCTAGCGCAGGAACTGAAAACAATCACACCGGCACGTAAACACACGAACGCAAAAGCCTTGCCGAGCCGCACTCAGGTGTAGACGTTTAACCCACACACACACACACACACGTTATTAATGTGCGTCATGCAGCACGGGGGTAGCGCGCTGACTAATAACTGTAAACAAGTATCACCGCGGGGCCTATCACGCAGCCCAGTAATGGTTATTACCGTCATCATTCTTCCTATGATTATCTGGGCCCGTCGTTAGCTTAGAACATCTCTGCCAGCCAAATGTACTACCGGCCTCTCGCAAATACAACGGGAACCCCCCCCTCTCCGCTCCTCTCGTTTACACCCACGGCACATCTGTTTGCAAGGTGCCACCGCCGCGCGAGCCGCAGTTAAAAGGTTTCGGAGCCGATGTTTCGACAAAGAGGCACCGGAAAAAAAAAAAAGAAGAAGAAGAAGAAGAAGAAAAAAGCTGCTCGGCCGTGATGGATCTGTAACAAGCGTCGACTTACCCGCGACGAGGCCGGAACGCTCCCATCTGTTGATGTGTTGTAGTGGCAAACTGTGCAAGCTGAGCGTACGATAACCGCGCGGGGAAGCAAGGGCTTGTGGGTAGTAAATGCAAGATGAGTGTGTGAGTGTGTATGCTAACCAACAAGTGAGCGCGAAAAGATTTTCTCTGCATGCGGCCTGAGATGAGACTGAACGAGCGTTGAAATCTGTTTGGGATTGGTTTTTGGAGGGGTTGTTTTGTGTGTGTGTGTGTGTGTGTGTGTGTGTGTGTGTGTGTGTGTGTGTGTGGTGCACGATGCACAAGATAAGTGTTTCAAGTGTTATATGTCTTCGTCCACCAATACACACTATCTTTTCATGCCCTTAAATGTGTGTCATGTGTCGGTGTCCCTTCACTCTGCACTCCTTCAAAATAAGAGACCTGTAGGTCACTAAGAGGTTTTTATCTTCCCTGCTCGCTTCTCCTCCAAAAATGTCACCTTGGCATTCAGAGTCGTCCTATCAGTGTTTCTTTATTTTCTGTTCATTTTGGCTGAGTGGTGTTCTTGGACTTGGAGGGTGCACTTTATTCCTTTTATTGCACACTCAGGGTGCTAATGCTCCCACACAGCCTGGCCCGATCGATAGTAATGCCATTTGACGATGTGCAAAGCGGCAGGTAGACACAGCGCGCGGCCGTATTGGCGAGCAATCAGGTTACTTGCCCCGCGTTATGCTCTCATGCATGTTCATCATTTTCAAATACATCATGATTAAAGGGGTGTCGGGTGGCGCAGAGGAGTGTCGCGGTGACGTGTAGGTGTTTGGACAGTGAGGACCTGTGAGAGGCAGACTCCAGTGAGAGCTGTTTATTAGCAAGGCACCTAAACACCGGTTCCCCCAGTGAAGCCGCTCATCCCAAATCCCCAAAACATCTTACCCACGATGACACGTGAGCTTAACAGCATCAGAAGTTGTTGTTCAGGGTCAGAAATATTTAATTGGAGCACAGAATGAAGAGCTGAACCATGAAATGAACTCATCATGACGAGTGACATAACATTACACAGAAATGTTTCTTGTGATTCAGCTTGTTATTCTTTGCTCTGATTAATTAATAACTGTTTCTGACCCTATTAGAGGAAATTATGAACTTCATCACCCAGGAATCATGTGACGTGACATCAGTAAACTCATGCTTACCAACCCAGTCTGTGATGTGGACGGGCTGTGAGCTGTGAAGCTGTGCCTGCTCTTACCTCACCTATAAGAGCTGACCTTGCACTTCTGTGTTTTTACCTCCCTCATGAAGGCTTTTCTTGCCAAAACTCTGTTAGTATTTTGTGTTTTGTGCCCCAGTAAATAAGTGAAATGTGAGTATTGTATCCAGTCATTTTTTGCCATCAAATGGATCAGTATGAGGGGCTTTTTTTTTTGTGGAATTGCATTGAAGGAGCCGGTTGGCCCGGTTCTGGATGTTTTTCTATGCTTTTCCCCACAATGCTTGGTATCCATTTTTTTCAGCACAACCTCACCTATAAGGCCTGATCATTAGTTTGTCAATTTGAGATACTGTATAGATGCACAGGACCCAAACACACACAAAAAAATAGAAAAGCGTTTTTAGAAATTCACATTTTTTTATTAGAAAAATCACAAACCTGCTCAACCAATTGATTTCTCTATTTTGAAACACTACTGAAACACTTTTGACACAAAGTAAAACAATAAAAATAAAAAATGAACACAACTAAATCAACTAAATCAATGGATTTAAAAGACCTAATTATTTAAAAAATGGTCATCAAGTTTAGTTGGGCACCATGCAGAGAGCTTCCTACACCAGGGGCCTTCGATATCGGCTATCCATGGAAAAACGGAGACAGGAGTCATCTGTAGTCTTTCAGGTCATGTTTAATGGAGCCTCAACCATGAAAAATGAAGCATCCTGAGTGAGGAGCTTCCTCCGTGGTTTGTCCTACGATGAGCTTCCTGTCTGCCAGCTCATTCCTCCAACTTGGCAGAAACACCGCCTCCTTTGTTGTAGCTCGGGACCATGTATTCCTGCTTTAATGGAGAAATTAATGGCCCTTTGGTCACGGGGGCCCAGATAATAAACTCATTCACTGTAAATTAATTAACAACCATAACAGTCGACAATTAGAGGGAATTATGGAAATGTCTGCATGCAAACACAATGGCAGTCCTATATACGCTGAATGTGTTAGTGTAACATTTAGTTTCATCAAGACGACAAACAAAAACCTTTGAAGCAAAGAAGAAGAAAGTTACGGAGCGGCTATGCATTTGTTTATTTTAATTCAGTTTTTGTGTGATGCTCTTGATCCTCAAAGGAGTTCCTTGTCTTTTTGCTTCCACAAGGAGGTCAAAGGTCATAGGTCATAGGTCAGGGTCAGCTTCAGAAGAGCGTCACTTGCTGGTCGGGATTCACTATCTCGTTCAAGGCCACTTCAGCAGGGTGACGTCCCTTAAAACCTAGTTGAAATCTTGTGTGTGTCTCCTTAGATGTGTAAACGTTTTGTCCTCTAGGAAGGTACAATCTGCTGAAACGTGAGGCTACGTCAGCGTTTGCACTTACATCTTAGAGAAGAAACATTTCTTTAACCTGTGAAGGTTTTCATCCACTTAATATACTTTTTTCGGTTGAGACATACGCACCTAAAACAACTTTGATAACAAATAGTGAGCGTCGGGTTTTATTCTACTCGCTGTTGAGAGAAAAAAAACATCAAAAACCGACAGAAAACGGAGAGAAAAATGGGTGAGGGAGCTGCACGTCTAAACACCTCGTTGCCTTCACTAATCTTCCCTTACTCTTCCTTTTTAAAGAAATACAGCAGAACCTTATCGAAGCTTGAAACAGCTGACAAAATTCCCATCTGCGTCTTTTCCCATTGTGCTGCTATGTACACAGGCGTCCCCGGCGTTCCCTTCTCTTTGCCTTTCATCCCCAGCACAGTCATAGCAGCGCACAGTCACTTTGTAATGGATTAAAACGCCGAGTGAAACAGAAGCTGCACTTACTCAAGATGATGAATAACAATGCTCACTACTTGACATAAATACACATGATACAATTAATTGCGTATGTGAACAAGCCCCCGGGAGGCAGGGAAACACCGAAAAGCCATTACTGGACCGGAGTGGCAACATGAAACACGTGGTAGGGATTGTTTCTGCTCGGCGTTCTGTGAAATGCGTTAGCACACATGCACACTGACACACGTGCATTTGTGAGCATTTGTTCAAAGAGTGCAGAGAGATGCCTTGGATTTGCATCTCTTAACGTGTTCCTTTGCTGTAGATTTGTGCGTCGCAGGCTTTGTGTGAGTAACGCGATCAACGAGTCACCGCAAGTTCATTTCCTGCAACCAGGCAAAGTCAGCCCATGTGTGGACGGGCGAGAAAAGTTGTCCACGGCTGAACTTCATTGCCAATCTGATTTCTGCACTTCCCTGTTTCCCTACCGAAATGAACAATAGTTCCATCCAGCAAGTGCAAAATGGAAACGTTTCCCAGTTCTCTACAACTTTTATTTGGAAAGACTGCAGGAATAAACGTGTCAAAATGCATCCATCACTGGGGTCAACGGGTCATTTTATTGATTTTTTTTCCTGTTTATTGTTGATTAAGTCTAACTAGTCAAGTCAAGTTTATTTGTCACATGTAGCAGATGCAGCAGTGTGTTCCATACAGTCAAATGTATACTTACAAGCCCTACCTGCAGTGCAAAAGACACTAGAATCAAAATTAAGTTGAATAATAATAAAAAATATATGAAAATATAAATATATATATATATATATAAAGTGTATAAGTACAGGATAAAGTTCTGACAAAGTACTGGCTGACAAATAGTACAGTTGTGTATAAAAGACAATAACACACAGTACATATGAGATGTAAGTCCAGGATGAATGTCTGTCAGGTGCTAATTCATTATTAACTGTTAACTAGTTATGCTAACTGGTCAAATGGAACGTTATGAAAGGAAACACCAACCTGTAACAGACTGAAAGTTTGAGACGGTTGCACAGGACCACTACACACACACACACACACTGGAGCCTCTCACACCGCCCACAGTCGGTCAGAAGAGAGCGACCCATCTACCAAGTTGCCTGCAGTGTATACAAGCAGTAACAGGGTACTGAGTGTGTGTGTGTGTGTGTGTGTGTACATTCCAGTGTGTTGAAACAGCAGCGTGAACACTTCTATGTGTGCACACTTCTTTATCTGTTTGTTTGATTGATTATCCAGCAGCCTCTTCGTGCCTTTATACTTTCCTATCTCTCGCTCTCTCTCTCTCTCTGTCTACACACACACACACACACACACACACACACACACGCACACACACACACAAACCTTATGGGGGCTGCTAAGGGCATATTAGCCACCTGTGGGCTAGCCAAGCGCTGTGTAAATACCCAGAGGAGAGAGGGGATGAGCCGTGGCGCTCTGTCAGCCCTAATCTGGGGAGACACCTAATCTCCACAATCCCCCACGGAGCCTTCTCCATCACTCCCAGATGGCGGGGGCTAGCACCTGAAGGAACGCAGTGACAGGGAGATCTCTGGAGAGAATTCCAGGGAATAGGCCGGACCACAAAGGCGAGATCGGCGGATTCCCCATTAAATGGTCGTGAGCCAGAACGCCTCGGATCACACGTCGAAGAGCGCCGGTTACCCGCGGTTACGCACTTAAGGATGTTCTTGTTTCGAAGGGAGGATGGAATATCATGCTGCTGCTGAAACAAATGTTGAACCATCCTAACCGGACATTTTTTTTGTCCAAGAAGTGTCCGACCGCCTCCGTGATGAGATCAGTTCTGTGCTCTCACATCTACAGCCGGTGTTGAAGGCTATCCCACACATTCCCTGCACCCACTTGGTCATAAATGCTTTCTCATGCTCCCGCCTGGCGGGTCCACCGATACCCATGTATTGCTGTAAGGGTGCGGGGAGTGGGCGGTGTTAGAGACAATAAATAATACATTCCACCGAGTCTGATCCGTGATCCGACCCATGCCTCCGACGCATCGCAATCAGACACGGACCGTTGAGGGCGGACGTTAATAATTCAACCGGCCCGCCGCTACTGAAGGACACCTAAACGCACCCGTCTGGGTTTTTCGGGCACCTGGGAGTGGAGAGCTCTGGAACAAGAACTTCTTTTGTGTAACCGGGACCTGAGACCGCTCCCCTAATCCGCTAACTCGCACCCAGCCGTCGCTAATAGCGCCCCGCTTGCATTTCAGAGAGCCCTCGAAAAGGCGATTGGAGGGCGCAAGAAAAAACAACAACTCGTTTTGCTTTTTTTTTTCAAGTGTCGTTCTGGCAGGTGGAGTGCTGACGGCCCATTGGACGATCCGTTAATCGGGATCTCGTTTTGCGCATGGCCGCATGTCGCAGAATGGCACTTGAGCTCGCGCAGCTCTGTCAGAGGGGCTAATGGAGACAATGGCGCTAATCAGTCCAAAGCTAACAGCTCTCCTCCAACCAGCAGCCAATCAGACAGGTAATGGACGCCAATTGAGTGCCTGGTTTAAATGTCTCATTGTGAATCGATGGTCCCTTCGCGCGACGCTTGACAGATACAAGAGGACTTAAAGCGACTCGCGATCCAGAAATAACTACGGAGCTTTATAAGGGCAGAAATGTACGCAAGATGGGTATTATTTATGATGGGATGTGGAGAGCGAGGCACGGTGAGCCTGCTGCGACGCCCATTAATTATTTCATATGGTCCCATAATGCTGTTGTGATTCAGGGGATGATGTTCCCTCAGGGATGACATCCATGCCACCCGAGTGTTTCCCGCAGAAGTGTTGTGAAGAACAAGTTTTTACTTTTACTACAAAAATCATTGCCGCTCTAAGATTGTGGTATAAAATGTACTTATTTGGATTTTGGATGCCTTCAAATCTCAGTGCATATCCTCTCCATTATTCTCAGCCATTATGTGTAAGCCGAGGCGACACATTACATTCCTCCCGTCTTACATAATCTACCAGTTCCTCAACGTTGGCACTCCTCCGTCGCCTCGCCTCACGGGACAGCGCGTTGACAATTAGACCGAACAATGTCTATTCTCTGCCTGCTATGTAGGCCACCTTTTAACCGTCTTTGTGGATTGAGATGGGGGAGAGGATTACAAGGTGAGCTGACAATGGCGCGCACAAAGCGGGAGACACACACCTAGGTGTCTTGTTGCCGAACACAAAGGGAAATCGCGGAGACACGCTGGCCCAGCGGTGACCTTGTTAGGCAACCTCTAGTTGGGAGTCAGATGGCAAGTGGTGAAACCGATAGGTGATGTGTGGCTGTAACACAGAAACAGCAGAAATCTGAACGGAGAGAAAGTTATTTATTACAGTGAGATTGTTTGGTTTGGCAAAGATGGTTTGAAAAGTGTCGTCATGGTGACGGGTTTGTTGTTGACAATGCGTAATACACAGAAAGTTGTGACTTTCGGCCCAAGGATGCCTTTGCCATGGTAACGCATCACAGTCTCCTCCACCAAACCAAACCGACATTCCCATGACAACATCATCAACTATTCCTATAGCAGCCGTTCTAAGTGAACCCACTCAGTTCAAGTTCAAGGTGTGTGTGTAACGCCTCTTCTAACCTGGCTGACATTTGCACCATTCAAACCTCCATCCGAGCTAACCAGAGGAAATCATTAGGACGGAAGGCAGCGGGCTCCGAAACCTCTGGGGGGGAGGGGGGAGTTCACCGAGATAGAGAGATGCTGATTACAGCGGAACGACACGAACAGTAATTAAACTCTCTAAACGAGCAGGTTAGCGCTGTAATTTGCGCAACACTCGCCGTGCTCCGCGTGCGTTTCCGCCTCACGCGGCGAACCATACATTTATCCCGGTGCCGTAACGTAAACACTCGGTGGGGAGTTAGCCCTAATGAGTCGGCGTGGAGGGCGGCTAACTGTGCAGTCATGAATGATTAAACGTCAGGGTGAAGATCACGCCTGCTTGACTCGGTGCGCCGTTATTATTACCGACTGTACTTTCAGTTTTGATGTCGTCTGCTCTCCGTGTCTCCGTCGTCTTGATGTCTACCGCCGCTTTCGTTCGTTGTCTCGCCCACGCAGCTTGTGTTTCTTGAAAACACACTAAAAACTGAGATGAGAGTAAAGCGGCGAATAAACTAACTGCACGTGAACGCCCTGACCGATATGAGATGACAATAACAGCACAGAGAAAATAGAAGAGGAACACGCTAGGTGATGGGTAGACATTCGCCTCGTATTTCCCCACTCGGGGATTAAAACAACATCGGCGGCCGATGTGAACAGACTAGATTTTCCACTTGACTGTCCTCCATCCTGCTCCGTGGCAAATACTTGAATGAGGTCCCAGCGTTTGTCATGTGTCCCCTCCAACCGATGCCCAGTGATATGCTAAATGGCAGCGATCTACCCCGGGAGACACACAAACAAAAAAAAGAGACAAAGCAAATGTCAAACTGTGGTACCCCTGATTTGGGATTGGGGGGGTTTAGCGGGCGGGGGCATGGCGGTGGGTCCTGTGGGAGAATAGGATGGGGCGGGGGGGGGGGGGGGTAGGCGGGTGGGGGTACGCTTAGTTTCTGTATGTGTGAGTGTGTGTGTGTGCCTGGTTGTGCATGCGGCCGTAAGCTGGTGTATCGGAGGTCTTCTACCTTGTCACTGTATTCCCACCTCGCACAGCCATTCAGCTTCCCAGGGTGTGTGTGTGTGTGTGTGTGTGTGTGTGTGGGAGGGGGGGGGGTCTGGTGTTACCGTGGGGCCCTAAGCCGGTTAATGATGCCGGGCACCAGGAGTCCCACAGATGGCTAATCTAACCATTGTCTTCCCCAACCAGCCCCCTCGGAGCAAACACCCATCCTGTTGGCCCCCCATTCAGCATGCCACTGTTTACCCCTATTCTACCCAACTCTAATCCTGTTTAGCAACACTCTCAGAGCCCTGAATGGCCTTTCTCCCCCCTCCTCACCCACACACACACACCACACACCCCTCTGCTCTCCTCTCTCCTCGCTTTTGTTTTTTCAAATGATGAAACGGGACGGATGGGGCAAAGAGGGGCCATGGTTATCCCCAGTTGTGTGAACGGGGAGATAGGGGGGGGGGGGGGATTGAAATGGGGAGGGAAGGGAGGGAGGACCTTGGAATGTGCAGCGTTTTTTGGAGGCGAGTTCATGCCCCAGCTAATTAACGATTATGCTTCATAGTTCTTGCGTTCACTAATATGCGGGGATGATGGATATGGTGCTGACATCCTCAGCCTCCTGCTGCAGCTCCCGGAGCTTCCCTCTCTCTTTCCTCGCATCGTCTGTCACCCTAAGCCCGCTGTGTCAATTCGGGCCCCAGTCTGGCTGACTGATACTCCCCAGAATTCCTTTCCTCCTGCTTGAGGTGGAGGAGGGTGGGGGTTCGGGGGTGGGGGTGGTGGGGTGGGGGCACTGTATATGGTATAAGAAGGTCTTGTATATGAATCTATCCCTCCTCTGCCCACAAACAGATATACAGCACACACACACACACACACACACACACACACACACACACACAGTGCTGTCTGTCCCTAACCCTCTTCCACAGGGGAACGTCACAAAGCAGCCTAGAGAGGATCAGTGGATTGGGCCTGTGTTGCCCCTCTCCGCCAGTCTCTCCCCTTTTGTTTCCATACATATCAAAGCATTTTCCAGTTCTTTTGCTCCGCCCGCTAATATGACACATCGCCGTTTATACAGATTTGAATAAGTGGATAAGGGCACAAAGGCCCGCACAGAACGGGGAGCGACTTGAAACTCTTTCATCGGCTGCTGAAAAGGACATTGTTACCGTCCGACCTCACCGCCGACTTCCAGGGTCGTTTTTCAACAGCGCGGGAAGATTACAGCCGACGAAAGAATCCACTTAACACATTTTGTTTTGTATTTCTATCTTTTCTTCTCCTCCTATTTGCTCAGCGGCGGGTGTGTGAAAAGGAAGAATTACACGCAAATGGGATTGCCGTCTATCTGTTGCGCCCAGGTATCGGCACGCCACGACTTCAAAGGCCACCAGAGCGCTTTGAAGTGCTGCTTGGAGAGAGACACCTGTTTTTTGTTTTTTTGCTTGTCGTAATAATTGTTCGGCGCACTGATACTTAACACCGCGCCGAATGACAGGCCTGGATTCTGCGAACGTGACGATCGGTCTGGGGCCGCTAAATCCTCATATCCAATAACTAGGCGGAGGAAATAATTTTGGGGGGGGTGGGGGGTGGGGCAAATGATACCTTACTGAGGAGACTCAGAGTAAACAACCCAAGTGCAGGTCCACGTAGATGTTCTCTTCAAAATGTTAAGTTACGGCATCACAAGACTCACCCCGGGTTAGCTTGCGCGTTAAGGCTTGCTAACTTGAACTATGCCAGATAGAAAGAGGAGCCAACACATCAGATCAGCTTCAGATTGTCTACGTCTCAGCGATGGCACCGGCCACCTTCTGCTATCATTTTCCCTTCTTTAATAGTCAAGATGTCCTCAGGGGACCTCGCCGTTAAAGGGCTCCTCCATGCAGGGACGATGGCGACGGTCTGGACTGTAGGGAGGACTCGTTACAGCAGGTCCACGTAGATGTTCTCTTCAAATGTTAAGCTACGGCATCACGAGACTCCCCCGGTTAGCTTGCGCGTTAAGGCTTGCTAATTTGAACTATGCCAGATTGAAAGAGGTGTCAGCACATCAGATCAGCTTCAGGTTAGATAGTCTACGTCTCAGCGATGGCACCGGCCACCCTCTGCTATTATTTTCCCTTCTTTAATAGTCAAGATGTCCTCAGGGGACCTCGCCGTTAAAGGGCTCCTCCATGCAGGGACGATGGCGACGGTCTCGACTGTAGGGAGGACTCATTACAGCGGGCCCGCCTCCGTTAATCTGCAGCCGTACCTGCGACTCCTCAGCCTCGCTCATGAAGAGGAAAATAAAATGGTATTATGTTCCTGACCTCAAGCCAAGCGAATGCACTCCCCTCTCAATTGAAAACTCTCAAAGCATTTCTCACATTCCTGCGTCCTATCTCCTTGCTTCATCTTCTTCTCTTATACGGTGTACGCTTTTATCCAAAGTGCCTTACAGCACCGCGAGTGCATGCGTTTTCAAGATGGGGGTGGGGGGGGGGGGGACCTGTGGGAATTGAAAACCCTGAAAGGATAAAAACCTCTTCAGTTCTTCTATCTGTCTTTGTGTCTCTCTCTTTCTACATTTCCGTCGACCAGTCCATTCCCAACGCAAGCTCACGAATTAGACACGGCGTGTACATGAAAGGGTTAGCTAGCGGTTTGGTTTAGGCAAGTTGGATTTCGGTTAAGGTTAAGGTTAGGCAGATAAAATTTACTGTTTTGGTTAAGATTAAGTAAAAAAAACGTTAAACTCACTGTATAAAAGCTGCTTGGCATGAGTTGGGGAATTGAATCCGGGTCGTTGGAGGCAAATGCATCCGTCCATCGACCTCCCCAACATCAACACCATTACTTTCCACCGTGCCGTTTCAAAGTCAATCCTACCGCCTATTTCTAGTCGCGTCTCCTCCACGTGATCACGCCGCGGCGGGCTAGCGTATTTGTCTTTTCATGCACAGAGCACATTATTTGCATTTCAAGACATTTTGGTGAGGCCAGGCTACCCTTCCAGACATCCTGGGACCTGTAAAATAGAGAATGGGAGGCCGGCAGCAGCAGCATGAATCTCCGATGTGGTTTCCAAGCCGAGTAATGGGAAGGCCCCCACTGATGAGCCAGCACAAATTGTTCGCCCCCTCACTGAATCATTCCCCTAGTAAACGTCCTTCACCATCGCCTTTTATGCAGCGCACACAGCCCCCTCGCCCAGACCTCAGGCACTGTAAACGGCGAGCAGGGTCAACGTAATTGAAATCATTAATCGTGTTTTATTCCACTTTGGGGCAAAGTAAGCCTGAATTGGAAAGAGGGAGGTAATGGGTTGGGATAATGTACCAGCCTGCGAGGGGAGCGGATGAAACAATATTGAGTTGCATAGAGTATTGAGTTTCAAAGGTGGAGCAGTTGTAGATCCAGGATTATTATGCTGTCATAGTAAAATCATTGATTTATCTCTTGGCATTAATCTCGTACTGTATCGATTCTCCACCTTAAATTAAAGACATGAGGACATAAAAAGACACAGAAGGACACACACACACAAAAACACACACCTTGGTATCACCTATCCCACCATTTGACTTGCAGGTAATAGTGTGATTGCAAAGCCAAGTGAATAAAGGAGTATTTGATAGGCGTGAAGCATCATCTCTGAAAAGCAAACACTAACAAGACTACCCAAGTTCAATAGTACCTTGATACCAGTGTGAAAGATTGAATTCAATATTGAATTTTAGAAATATTTGATTATTTCACTGAATGTGAAATTCCATTTCAGCAAAGTTGAGTTACCAAGTGACCAAGTCAAGAGCGGTAACACAGATAACAGATCGTTTTTTCTTGTTCGCTATGTTACTGTAGTAGTATTAAACCTTGTATTGGTATTGAAGTCAGCTCTGGCGAGGCGAGGCGAGCCTGGCGAGGACGCTAGGCTGCACCGCGATCGCCATCTGATCAGAATCAACAAATCATTTCCATAATCTAGTTGCATTTGACCTTGTGTCACTTCCCAGATGTCACGGCAGCGACGTCTATTGTGGGCCTGAGCCAGACGGAGCTCGAGTTCAAAAGGTGACTGTCTGCTTGCTCCATGTCGACCTTGTTTGCACGTCCAGAGAACAGGGCACCCTGGGGTGCGGGGGCACAAGTCAGAGTCCTGTACCGCCACGGGAGCCGGGGGCCGCTGCTCCAGGCACGCTGACCCCCGTCGCCACGCTCCCGGCTTGGCTGTGACCTCTGGGTGTTCCCCCACTGGTTCAGAGAGACCGACAATGTCAGCTTGTGTCTGTCACCTCCCGGGCCCAAGCTTTGACGAGCACCGAGCACAGTCAGTATGAGAATAGAACTGAATCCATGTTTCTTTTATTTTGTCTCCATCTTTGGTGCTGTGGTGTTTCTGCACTGCTCTTCCCAGAGATCACCTGTCAATCAAACAGTGTGTCCAGTACTGTAACGTCTTTCTCCTTGGATTTTCTGTTGGTGGAGTTTGAGTTTCTGTAGGTGGCGCTCTTTTCTTTGTCTGTTCAGTCACGGTGGCTATCGCTGCTCTATTTATTCCAAAGGCACCTCTGTTGCTGCTGCTGCTAGAAACGTAACACGCATCACTTCCTGTGCACCAACCAGACACCGAGTGTTTAGAACAACAAACGTTTGATGAACAGGGTGTAGAAAGAATCACCACTGTGTTGTGTCAATCAGCGATTTACACCAATTTATATGAAAATGTCACGGATTATTATGTCAGGTTACCTAATATCCCTTGAAAAGTGCAATCATTTATTTTAATTTCATGCTATCAATCATCTTGTAAGAGTAGTTATATTTTGTTAAATGGTGGATATCAAACTCTGGCTGAGAATTTTGTTCAGAAATGAAAGAAGCACAAAACATTTCATGCTAACAAAGTTAATCAGCTGCATCATTATGGAAATGTTGTATATCATATTGAGTTTCATATTTTGCATTTTGCATCTGTTCACATTTATTCGTTTTGTTTTATTCGTTTTATTTTATTTTATTTTATTTTATTTTATTTGGTTCTGAGTTAGTTGGTTCAGAGAATTCTTTATTTTTTTATTATTTAAAAAATATTATAATAATATAATGGTATAACAATATGATATATTTTATTCCAATTCACCTCAGGTTGAAGTCTCATTACCAACTGTTATGTCAGGAAAGTACTTCAGAACTTTATAACTCCACTTTCTGATCTCAGGTGAATACAAATGAACACAAAAAAATGTTTGAAAAAGACTTTCCATTTCTCACAAGGTTAAATGTTTTTATGTATGCCGATGATGAACCATCAGATTCTAATGAATTTCCTACAAAGCGATCCGGCCTTTTCCTCCCAACAGCAATTAGGTGACTAAACCTTTTCCGAGAGGCCCGTGAACCCATTTTGTGGCCAGATTGAAAGCTATTCATCACAGTTGGCACTCTCCTCAATTCTGTGCCGTGCACTGTGCACCGTGCACACGCCACATTTCAGCCCTCTGTAAAAAGGTACTTACATATTGCAGCGAAGAGTAATGGTCTTTGCCTTTATTTGCCTTTTAGCTTTCTTGTGATAAACACCTGGGACCTTGGGAATAAACACAAACTACATAAATGATTGCCCCCGTGGAGGTATTTTAATGTACCTCACATGTTGGTTCATCTCCCTGGGCATATGTTCACACTACCCTGTGGTGCGTTGGAAATAAGACGTAAAACATCTTGAGGTTATTATTTCAAGAGATGTTCTGCAAACCGGCGAATGCATAAAAGAATCAGGCTTTACCTGCGCAAGCTCCACTGTTAGCAAGCAACATACTGAAACCACAAGCTTCAATGTAAAAGAGGAAGAAAAAATATTGTTTATATGTGCATATAAATCACCAGCAAATGCGAACAATATGAAAGAAAATGACTCGGGGAAGCACTCAGGTGACTATGCTGTCACGTTGAGTCGAGATGTACGAGAGGTGCAATGCCCATACGCGCAAATGTGCTTCCCATAGGCTATCCTGATAGCACGCACACTCAATTTCCTCAGTCATGCGTTTGTGTCTGCAGGGGAGGGGGAGGAAGGAGGAGAGAGGAAGAAAAAAAAAAAGAAAGATGTGGAAAGGGAGTGTGGGGGGGGGGGGGAAGAAAGCAGCACAGCTTTATGGTAGACCTGTACATCATGATTCCTCCCCAAAGTAGAAGTAGATTTGAGGAAACATGACCGCTCTTTCACCCTCGGAGCAGGGGGCAGACGGTGGCGGGGATTAAAACGGAGGATGGGGGGGGGGGGGCAAAGAGGAGAGAGAGTACAGAAAAATTAGCCACAGTTTTTTTCTATTTTCTAAAACACAAAGACACAGTAACTTAGTCGCCGCTAGTCTCCGCCATCACCAAATCGATTCAGCTCCCCTCTCCTCTCGGGAGGAACGTCGGCGTGTTCAAGGTGAACCGTGGTGCTGATGCGTGTGTGCAAGTGTGTGTGTTGGTGTGTGTAATGTGTGGTAAGCTGTTACTCTGTTACTGTGAATAGTGTGTGTGTGTGTGTGTGCGTGTGCGTGTGCAGGTGTGCGCCCTATCGGAGGCAATAAACACCGGCCGGTAATCACAGATCCAGTGAGAGGGCGCGTACAACCTGTGGGAAAAAATGCCTCAGCCAGCAAACCTCATTATCACCACGACGCACAGCAGCAGCAGCAGCCTATAGCGGCGAGAGAAGCCGAGCTGTTGACCGGGAGGTGGGGAGTTCAAAGTGGTTTGGAAAATCTCAGTAGGTGGAAGGTGCATGAGACACACCTTGACCTCTCGCGCTCGCCCTGTCATTACCGCCCGCGTGCCCTTCAGCAAGGCACGTGACCGCCAACCCGCTCTAAGTGGAGCTGCTGGAGAATGAACGTGATCGCACGGGTTAGGAGTGTGCAGTATATCCCTCACTTCATATATTAGATAGATAGACAGATAGATAGATAGATGGATAGATAGATAGATACATAGACAGATAGATAGATAGATAGATAGATAGATGGATAGATAGATGGATAGATAGATAGATAGATAGATAGATGGATAGATAGATGGATAGATAGATAGATACATAGACAGATAGATAGATAGATAGATAGATAGATAGATAGATAGATAGATAGATAGATAGATAGATGGATAGATAGATAGATAGATAGATAGATAGATAGATAGATAGATGGATAGATAGATAGATAGATAGATAAATAGATAGATAGATAGATACATAGACAGATAGATAGATAGATAGACAGACAGACAGACAGATAGACAGACAGATAGATAGATAGAAATTCTGGGGTTGCAGCAGCATAACAGTATCAATAATCAAAAATAAGAATGTGAGTCAACTTCCTGGTTAATTAAAGGTTAAAAAAGTAGGAAGTCAAATGAGATCAAAGAAAAATGTTCTACTTTCCCACCAAAGGTATCAAGTACTCAGCAGTTCATGAGGCGTGAACAACAGTGATAGGCATTGACTGGCGGAGAGTGCCGTGTTCGTGCCTGTCTTCCAACCGTCGGACATGCCTCTCAACCCGCGGGACGGGTTTCGATCATATCTCGCGGGACCACTGGAGCGTGTGTGTGTGCGTGCGCGAGGAGGTGCTCCTGTATTGTTGTTGTCAAGCGTGCCGAGATCCCTTTAAACCTGCCGCTAATCCTTTTTTCTGCTCCGATCATGCGGGGACGTTGTTCGTATGTCATCGCTGCAAAGCCTTCGCTCTCAGAACACACACAGACACACATGTGCACTCAGGTGTATGTCGACATGCACGTAAAACAAACATGACCAGACACAGGGATAAGTATACACACACACGCACACACACACACACACACAGTAGTTCAGGTATGCCCATCTGGTTCTGTCAAGTACAGTCATCTGAGGGAGGCAAAAATGTGTTAGAACTTGAAGTGACTAGTTGACAAAGAAAAAATCAGCTATTCTTGAACAAGAAGGAGGAGAATTTTGTTTCGATACCCTTTGCCAGGCTGACCTTAATGAAGTCTATGAGAGCTAAAAATCATTGATAGTTGGTGGTAAAAAGATTCTTCCGGAATTGTTCACCAACACCGATATCCAAGTAGAGGATGAGGAAGGTAGAGGAAGAGCTGATGAGTATTTCCTCAACATTCAGTCTCTCTGCCATTTACTATCAGAGTAAAAAGCCTGACAATTTCCCTCCCGGTTGATCCACACTCACAACACAGCGGAAGATAAAACTGCTCGGAGAATTAACACATTTCACTTTTTACTACGGCAACAGAGTTTGTGTTGCCGCCTTTGATGTGCGGCGCGTGGTTTCTATTCCACATCTTCCATGTGTTTAATATGACGGCTCTAACGAGCTAGAGTGTAATGAGCGGTAATTGCCGGCGCTAACTACGGCGCTATCGAAAGCCTTTATTGTTCTTTATTGGACACCATTCACGCCCTGATAGCGCACTCTGCTAAACCGAGCTTGATGCATATCTTTGTTAACGAGAGCTGTGTGTGTGTTTAGGCTCGTCTCAACGTGGCAATCAAACGCGGGACTAATCCTCATCGCCCCCGACGTCTGATTATTTTATTCAAACCGACGTCTCGTTTAGCAGAAGGATGCCCTTTCTGTTTACCCGCTGTCCTACATTTTTGCTTCCACACCCCCACCTCCTGGAAAAAGAGGAAAAAAAAAAATGTACCCAGGGTGCATCACGATCTGGCCTTTGCGTGACCCCCCCCCCCCCCCCAATCTGCCGTGATGTCAGAGTCTGGCCGCGGGCGGGGTCATATATCGGTCACTTGCGGTCCAATCGGAATCCGCCTCGCCCGCTCTGCCTGGCTTGTCGCCGGTGCTGAGACTGAGTCCGCCAACGCTATTGGAGTAGCATCGCAGAGCGGATGCAACAAACGTCAACGGCAAAGAAAAGCCAAGACCGAACACGGCCAGCCTCCCGGTCTCTCGGGAAAAATGGAGGATGCCCCACTTTTCTTGATTGATTTTATTTCGACGTCCTTTGTTGGCGAGAAGCAGCGAGGAGCGCTTCGGCCGCCCCCCCGCTGCGTTCGCCTCATACTCAAGCGACGTTTTTTTTTTTTTTCACCCTCCGCCTTTTGTTTCGTGACAACTCCGGGCCGCTCGTAGCGTTTACAGGTCATCGGCGGTGCGGGGAGGTGAAGCCGAGTTCGTAACGAGTTGACACTTTGTTCCGCATTAAAACACCTCGCTGGCCTTGAGACCCACAAAGCCGCGAAAGCCCTGAAGAATGTTAGCGCATTATCCACCGCCCCCCCGTTGCTCTCACCTTTGTCCGCCTGCCACCTGACATTAGGCCTCTTCACTTTGGCCTTCTGGAGGTCCCAAGTGAGGTACAAGGGGGCAAGATGGGACACTTGACCATAGAGGTTGAAGTGAATACTGTTGGAAAGAATCACTGAGGATATTTCAACGTGTTAACGATGTATGGCTTCAGAGATCCTTTTAAAAAACAATTTATAAACCTCAGTAGAGATTTAATTATTTTGGAAATTTTATTCAAGGTAGGAATTCAATTATTTTGATTTCACATATATAATATTACATTTGTGATAGAGCTAATAAAACGACAAAAAAAACCCCATCTTCCTTCCGTCCGTCATCCCATCCATTGCTGTGCTCAGGTGATATATTGCATTTCCGAGATTTAACATCTTGACAGTTTTCTAAACCCCCTATTTACTCTGGACACACAGCAATACAACGCTTTACTGAATTCTCAAGCGAGAAAACAAATAGTCGGCCATTATCGCCAAGCTTCGCCGCTGATGTATTTTATCCTGCGCGGTGTTTGCAATAAGGGGAGATAAAGGAGAAGCTGGGAATTTGATGTTTAAATTCCATTTTCTTTTTATGCAGCCCTCTCAAACTTCCTCAACCGTGCCAGACTGTTTTTCTCCCCCCCCCCGCCCCCCCGTAAATCAAGGACAGTGAGGAGGACGAGGCGTGATTGCTTTCACACCCAGGAAGTAATCACACCGGACCTGCCACAGCTCTGATTAAGACTGATAAATATCGACGAGCAGCTAATGAGATGTCAGGCAGAAACAGGGCCCTTCCCGCCACGCCTTCCGCCGGCGCCGATGGAGAGGAAAAATGACCTCGACTCAGCAATGTCACGACTGTCTTTCATAAGCGCAGAGCACAAGTCATTAATTATCCCCGTGCGGTGAGCTAGATGAGAGACAGTTGCAGCTGGATTATTCATGTCAAGGAAATCGTCGCCAACAGATGCTTGTTGGGATATTATCCTTCATAATTACGTCCATTAAGTAGAGGATGATTATCGTTAATTTTCATTCAACAGCATTTTTTTTCCACGAACAGGCTCAGACAGCCCCGTGGGCGCGGTGTAATAGACGGCTCACGGCACGCAGGTCAGCCAGCCAATTAAAAGATCATTTTGAATGTTTGTCTCCTATTGACTGAGCATCTGCTCATACTCGCCGACACCCGTCACGACGCTTAAAAGCCTTCGAAATGATCAATAACAACAGATCCATAAGGAGATCCATTCTGATTTTTTTTTTTTGGGGGGGGGGGGGGCGGGTTAGCATAAACGACATATAGCGCTGTTATTATGAGTTTGCCCGCAGCCTTCGAGCGAGCCTCCGAAGCAAAACTGAGAACACACAAAGAAAGCCAAACACGAGGCTACGAGACGTCTGCTGAACTGTGATGAGGACGCCCGGCTCGGCAGGGGGGCCGGAGGAAGCCGCATTCATTATCTCACCCGGCCATCGTGTTTGTGTTGCTGCCTGTGTGGGCTCCGTTTCACCCACGTCACTGCGGTTTCATGCCGATTACGCTACTGTACTATGCTCTGTTTCTGCAGTACGTTGAAGCTCCGTCTTGATGACTTGTGCAGATACGTGCGCGCGTCTTATCTCTCCGCAGCAGCGTTTTTGGCGCGCTTGATCAGGAATATACTACCTTTCACGTGCGATGAGATTCCCACCGGGCCAAACTCGCGGGCCAACCCCCGCGGTCCCCGTGCGCAGCCCTGTCGGAATACCGTTTCCCCCCGGCGGTGTACGTATACCCCAAACCCCACGGCTGGTGATCCATCAGACGGAGAGACCACGCAGCTGCACCCAAACACCCAACAATAGGAGGCTTGTTCTTGGGGCAGAGAATGCAGGGTGCCCCCTTTTTGCAGAAAGAGGGGACGTAAGGGGGGGGGGCGTTCAAATATTTCGGGGGGGGGGGGGGGGGGGGGGGGGTTTGGAATAGGATAATCCCTTGTGATGTTCCTTTGAATGGAGGCGATCGTCTGCAGATTTCGGGAGCGTTCGGCGAGGTGAAACGCTGCGGAAATATTTGTTTGATATATTCATATAGCTGGCGTGTCTCGCTCTGAAGAGGCTCGGGCTTTTCCGACCTGTTCTGCACCAAACTCTGACTTATGAAGAGCGCTTTAAAAAAGGCAATACAGCAGTAATGCAAAGTGTTAACCAAGGACTCAAGTTACATTCTGTCCTGTAAAAAGCATCAAAATTTGTGTCAATGTTTTGCTATTACTCATGGAATTTATTTGATTTTAATGTATTTTCTTACAGGCCTTTTCATAACAAAGACCAAAGGAAGTTTGCTGACGTCTTGTAGACTGTGGGGCAAAATTCTAGGGTATACGTGCATTAAAATGTGTATATGCACGGTGTGTACCGGTGGTGTATTCCAGGCCAAAGCAGAGAGCATGCCCCATTAAATGGAAATGTGATAAATAAGTAGCATAAGTAGTAGTGGAGTAGTAGAGTATTCATCTCACACTGTTCATTCTGTTTATACTGCCGTTATTGTTTATACTGTACATATCTAGAGTATTCATTTCATTGTTCATACTTTCAATATTGTCCATACTGTATATATTTTAGCTTGTTCATATCTTGCCTTACTGTTTATTTAATATTTATCTACCACGATACATATGTACATACTCTGCACTTTACTGCTATTTGCACTTGTGGTTAGATGTCAAGCTGCAGTTCGTTGTCTCAGTACTCTGTGCAATGATAATAAAGTTGAATCTAATCTAAAAAAATAAACAAGACTCGTCATGTATGACTCAGTGAAAGTGACATTTTACAGCTGACCGCTGGAAAAGCAATGGAAGACATGGACACACATTTTCACCTGTAGGTAAATGTCCCTTACTTGTTCAGCTTTGTTGTATTTGTTTTGTCCACGGCTTTTTGGTTTCAGGAGTGAGCTTTGCTTTCACGAGGCCCTTACTAAAGCAAAGAAACCAGAGTGCACACACACACACACACACATGCAGACACACACACACACACAAACACATAGTTCTTTGTTGGAAGTATTTGCCAATTAGCAAGTTGTGGCGGTGGAGTGGTAATTAGGCTTTCCAGTCTGCTGGTGTCTGTGTACAGCTTAGCCGAGACAGGTCCGAAGCTAAACGCCTCGCTATTTGTCCAGCAATTATGTCAGGTCCCCGTGTCACAGTACAGACGTGACCAATTATCTGTGCCAAGCTAAAGAGAAAGAGGGATTATGGCAGTAGAGATGGGAGAGGATGAAAGACTAGACAGAGAACAGGGTGTGTGTGTGTGTGTGTGTGTGTGTTGGGGGGGGGGGGGGGGGGTGGCAGCCTTTAGGGGATAAGAGAGAATAGAGAATCGGGCTTTGGAAATGAGCGGATAGGGGGGGGATGTGTAATGGAGCGGATTTCTTTTTTCGCTAGCTATGTGTGATCATGTTTTGCATTGATCCTCGTCCTGACCGACATGTGGCTGAGGCGTGCTAATGCATAGCGATATCTATGCTAATGCCAGCCGCACTGACCGGGGTTGGGGTGGTGGCGGGGGTGGGGGTGAGAAATTAATCTTTATTGACGTCTCAATAATTCCCCCTCGCGTTATATGACATATTTTGATGAAACGGGCCTGCGCGCGATCAATATTCTCAAGCTCGTGGTAATGTGACACTATGTCAATAGCTGTAGGGACGTATACAGTGCTCCACTTCATATTGGCATTGCTCCATATTTACTTCAGACTGACAGAGTATACCGTTTATTGAGCACTGAAGGAGCGCTAGCTATTTGAACTAGTCAAAACACCTCAGTGTCTGTGATGCCCTGTTCTGCCTCAGTGTACTCGGTCCTGCTTCAATTTTTTTTTTTTCTTCACAAGGGGTTTCTAAGCTCCTCTTGCAAAAAAAAAAAAAAAAAAAAAAGCTTGCAAAGTGGACTGACAGTGGCCGGTTACAATTGCAAATGAAGAGATAGTAGAGAGGTTCACTGTGTGCTCTGTGTGTGTGTGTGTGTGTGTGTGAAATTCCACCGGCCCTTTTAAAACGTGTCCAGGGGCCTGCCCAAGGGAATACATCATCTGACAACAGTGGAGAATGAGAGTCTGTAAAGTCTGGTGGGAGTTTGGGGAGAGTTCGCGAGCTTCCTCTTCCCTCTGATCTGAGCTGGAATTTATTCTTCCTGTTGCAACACCAAAAAAAGAACCCCACATAATCCTCGGCTGAAGCTTCTCCGAGCGCATCTAGGGGTGAGCGTTTCCCAAAAAATAAATAAATAAATAAATCAAATCTACCCAGACACCGAGACCGCCCGATTCCAAGGCTTCGTTTTTTTTTTAATTGGACAGGGGACGGGAGGGGAGGGGAGCCAGGGGACGCGACGAGGGGGCGGCAAGGAGGCAGGAGGCATAATCTGAGCATCTCTCTCCGTTTCTGCTGGAAAAACAAAGAGTGTTGGCTTTGTGTCTGCAGAGATGAGTCGAGCTCATATTAATTAGTGGGTTTGAAAGGCAATATTGGGAGCTTTTGTGTTTGCGGCTGTTGCCGTGCCTCTTTTGTGGATTGCAAACTTTTTGATTTGATCGTGACAACGTGTTTTGCAGACAGAGAGCTAAATGACACTGTTGATGAGACGGTAGCAACAGAATGAATTAGACTCATTATATTTTTATACTTTGGCATTCTTCTGCAAAGACAAGCGATGCAACTCAACGCTGTTAAAACAGTTAAATCTACCCAACTACTCTGGAATGGTGGTTTTTAACTCACAGCAACGACCTCAATAATGGCAAGGAACTTAGCAACTAAAGGAGCATTAGAAATAGATGAACTCTGGGTAACTTCTTCCAAGGATCAATATCCACTCATCAGGTGCCCGCGGCTATAAAGATGAAAGATAGCATTACACAAAAATATTTTTTACAGACAGTGCTCACTGTCAGTGTCCTCGGGCTTTTCCAAGGCAAGGGAACAGTGCAGCTGAAACCTGTCTGGAAACGGAAAACATCGAGTCGGGAAATGGATGGGAAACAACAAATCCTTAAATTCCTGCTTCGGTATGTAAGGCACATTAACGAGTAATTGGGCAGAGTTGGACCTGGGGTGTGTGGAGTGTTTACCCGGAGCAGTATTACGTTGAGTATTATGCGACCAGTTAATCAACCAAGACATGTTATTGTGAAAAGTGATGGAAAGTTGCGTGAAGTTTATCGGTGTGAGATGGCCATAAACGATACCGAACATGTTCGCGTTGGGCAATTACTTGACCGGATTGGAGAGCGTGTTCGCCGTTGAGTTGGCCCACACGGATGAAAAATAAACCTGACAACGCCACACAAAGACTGAGACAGGAGATCGGGACACATTTCTTAAATAATTTAATTGCAAAAGGGTCTTTTAAAAATATTTCTACAAGAATGCATCATCATTTTTTTTTTTTAGTAATTTGTTGTGTATGTCTGCACCATTAAATACATCTCAATGCTTTTCAAAGAGGAATTAACAATTGCATTTCTCAGCGCTTTCTTCTGTTCCCCCCCCCCACCACCTCACTGTACATGTACAATACTCTTTAAAACATCACTTTGTTTCATTCGGGGGGTTCAAAAGTGACCAGAAGACAGGCGTATGAAGTGAGTTTGTTAGGAGAGGAAAAAAAAAAAAAAAAAGAATGTACTGTCTATATTTATTTAAAACAGATGAGGAAAAGAGAGATGTGAGAAAGGGTTTGGGAGGGAAGAGTCGGATCTGATGGGTGACTGGGTAGGGGGGGGGAGGGGGAGGGAAGGTGGAGGGAATGTCAGGATGGTTTGAATCCCGTTGGCACACAAAGAGATAAGCGGCGTCCGACAAAAGCCGAGACTCTGCTGATCAAAATGTTTCTATATAAAATGGCAATACTTTTTTTTTTTTTTGTCCGCACACACACACACACACACCCACACACACACACATAAAAGAGTCAGCCATCTTAATGTCAGCATTGAGCAAAGCCGGTCAGCAGGATGAACATGAAACGCGGCGCTGTGGGCGGTGAGTATGAAACTCCCAGAAGGTGTGAAGAAGGTTTTCGTCCGCAGCTGAAACATTTTAAGACGCACAACGAGGGACGTTGAGCTCATCGCTCACTGTCGGGGCCGGGGCCCCGGTGAGCGCAACGCGAGAACCCCCGGTGCACCATGTGCTCCTCATCAATAAGCTCCCGCAAGCTCCGAAAAGCACTGCCATTTTTCATGAGTGGGCATGTCTGCCATCTGATTGTGTTTAGCCCCCCCCTCTCTTTTTTTTTTTTTTTATGCTCATCAACTGTGTCTTGTTTGGTGCCACATGCGAGTTTGTAATAGTGGGGGCTGGCTGATTGAGTGATTGAGTTGAGTGGGGGGGAAGAGGGAGGGATATTTTGCCGGGCGAACCGTCTTAAGAGAGATCTTCTGATTGCATTCATTCATCGGGTTCGCCCTCGTCTCGACGCGCGGCCTATTTAATTCTCTCCCTCTGAAAAAAAAAAAAACGCCGTTTCCGCCTCGGAGAGAAACAAAAACGATCCTTCAGAACGACGTGAAGGAAGGAATCTCGGCTTGTTTAACCACTTTATCCCGTCAAAAAAAAAAACGAGCGGGGCTCGGGGTTTACCGGCGCTGCTCGCTCGGAGAGAGAAATCCAAAGTGATGCTTTGATGAAAACCATCCGAGGTGGAGAGTTCCTTCCTGTGCAGCTTGAGAACATAATTATTGATATTACTACTTGATTGTGTACTACAACTGTTTCAGGTTAGTAAGCCCTTTACACAAGGGGGGTGGGGGGGGGGACCAGCGGTACTGAAGATGCTGAATAAGATGAAACGATATCAAATAGGGAACACATGGTCGCTTTGCATAATATCCTCGATTGGCTTTCGGATCGGTTCAAAACGGTTTCGGACGGGTAATGCGGCAAGACGTACTTGACGTGGACGCTAACATCGCTATCGTCGCGCACACCTAACTAGCGATGTTCACATATTGCATTGATCGACCGCCGACCCCGAACAATGCGGAGACTGTCTGGGGGAGACCGGACTAAATGGTGCGGCTCCATCCCTTAATCCGCCCTGCCTCAAAAACACCCCTCTGCGAGAAGCGCCAAATAGTACGGTCTAGGTGATGCAGCTGTTATCATTTAGGATGAGGCGGGGGGGGGGGGGGGGGCCTGCGAGATTTTGGCTGTCTGTGCACCGAGGCTGTTGATCCTGCACTGTACTAATCAGGCAGCAGCCCGAGCTGAGACAGGATGATTGCGGGGGCCGGACAGGAAATGAAGAGAGATAATGATAGGTCGGTCTGAGCTCGTACCCTCGCGGTGACAGATTGGACGCCGCGCTAATCGACCTGACAAGACGAGGACCAATGGGATTCTCTCATGACAGCTCTGGGATCTCTGACAGGGGGGGGATCCCGCTGGAGAGAGGCGAAAAGCGTAGGTCCTGTGACGGAGCTCCACCTCTGGGTCTAGTCAAATAGTCAAATGATTGGCAGGTAGGCTGAGCCGTCTACCGCTTCCCCCATATCTGGAGGTCCCCGCATGGTACGGATCCTCTGGAAGTCGCTAGAAATGAGTCAGTTAAAAACCCCGTTGGAGGAACTGTTGGATTTGGGGTGACCCACAGGGAAGTGTTGAGTTGACAAAAAAGGTGCATGGAAGACCAACGGCTTCACAATAAACTCGTCGTGTACGTTGAGAATGAGATTGGGGTTGGGGGGAAGCTAAAGATCCAGTTAAGGTGGTCATATCCAAATGTTGACCTGAAAATACACACTAGTTCTAACACACCCACTCACACACACACACACACACACACACACACACTCAAATGTTCAGAGAGCGGGAGGGCGGTGTGCAGACTCCATCATTCATTCTCATCTGTTCCTCTCTCCGTCCTCCATCCCCGTCTTCCCCTCCTTCCGTTGCTCTCCGCTCATTTCGCTCAGAATCAAACATTTCACAACAACACTTTCCCGTTTTTTTTTTCTCAAAACACCATTTTTTTCTTTTGTGTTATTTATCTTACTTTTGTTACAAAACATGTACAGGCTGTTTAGAACAACAACAAAAATACAATATCCAATTTATATGCACTTTGTTTTTGTTTTTTTAATAATCATCAATTCACTCGCTGGATCCTCTCGGGGTCTCTCGTCCTCCTGATTGTTCCAAGTCCACAGTCCCAAATGGCCTCTAGTCCGTCACGTTGGGGGCAATACAAATAAATACACAGGGCAGGATGTCAACAAAGTAAAACAAGAATTTTTGATTATTTCTAAATCCGGATAATAGTAAGAAGAAAGTAAGGTGTCTCTCATGGTTTGCTCTCAGTTTCTGTACGATGCATATATATATATATCCAAAGTTCATTTTTTTGGATTCAATAAAAAAAGAACGTTTTAACAGTTGTCCACAGAATATAGCGTAATTGTTTCAGATATAATTGCTCCTTGTCACGGTTCAGTTCATGCGTTAATTCTCCACGGTGGCGGATAGCGGAAGCTGTATTGTACAGTATATTTGTGTGCAACTTGATACACTCGCACATTCACGCCTGGACATTAAACCACACACACACACACACTCTCTCTCTCTCTCTCTCTCTCACACACACATACACAACGCACACAAAAGGCCAAGTGGTCTTTGTATTGTGTTACCACAGTCCTTGTCTCCCCTCAGTCACATGAAGCGTCCAGTAGGGGTACTTGGGTTCGACCGGCCGTTTTTGAAAACACAAATCTCCCAGAAAAAAAAAAAAAAAAAAGTATGAAAACAAAAAGGAAAATCATAATGGTGGATGGCCAACCAAAAAAAAAAAAAAAAAGAGATGAGTAGATGATCCCAAGCTACGCAGCTATCCTGAGTCACCTCAGGTCATGGTAGAGGTCATCTGGTGACCTACAGGGGACTCAAGCCAAAGAAGCGTCCCAAACTCGGCTGCTCTCGTTTGACCCTCCTTGGACCTCTGTGATCGTCTTGACCTCTGACCCCAGCCCGGCCAAAATTTTCCTCTTCAACCTCCTCCTCCGCCCTTCTCCGGCAAGCGCCCCCCCCCTTTTTTAGATAACGCACCTTCAATATGAAGATGGGGAATAAAAACACACACACGCACGCACAGTAAAACAACTTCTACCAGGGGAAGGATGCTCTCCTCTACCTCCTCCGTGTCCAAAACACTTCTATTTTTTGTGTGAATGCTTGTTCACTTTTTTTTTTTTTTTTTTTTTTTCGAAAACCCGAGTGTTCGTTCTCTACCATGTACTTAGTGTCCATCAGGGGGGCTGGGGGGGGCTTTTCTGTCATTGTTGGGGTGAAGGGTCGGGGAGAAGGGCTCTTGCCTGAGGAACAGGGACTCACATAGGGGCTGCAGGCTGCGGTCCAACCTCACAAAAACACACGCACGCATGCAAAAGTCAACCCCACACCAGAGCCGGTGAGGCACGCATGGGATGGGAGAGTTTTTTTTTTTACTCGTCCTCCTCTTTGAAAAAATACACAAAAGCATCCTGATTAATGTCTCGATGGATGGAAAAAGGAAACGCGGACTAATAACACGAAAAACACAGAAACGGGAAATGGAAGTGGTACGGAAAAATAAGGAAAAAGATAAACTAGTCAGAGGCACTGCAAGCCAGTTTCATAGCGTCTAATTGGCAGAGATGGGTCAGGCAGCTAGGGTTTCCCGTTGGCTCTCTCTCTCTCTCTCTCTCTCTCTGGCACAGTTCCTCCCCCCCCCCCCCCCTCCCTCGTTTCCTGTCTTGCTGTCCGTCGACTGGTCTGCGCGTCTCTCGTCTCTCTCAGACCTGGACAGGAAGTGTTTGGTTCATCTGTAGTCTCATGTCCTGAATGCTGCCGAGGATCTTCTTCTGGTGGCCGGCCAACGTCACCCCTATCCGAAGCAGGTCCCTGTGGGAGGGGGTGGGGGATGAGAGAGAGAGAGAGAGAAAAGGGGATGAGGAAATAAGAAAAACACCTGGCTCGGGCCGTAAAAAAAAAAACAGAAAAAAACGGTTAAACGCGTCGAGGCAGAAGTTGAAGAGCGAGTAAACACGAGCGGTGGGAACGGGGACAGCCTGTACGATGGCGTTCCCCGAGGCCGTGTCAACAACGCGTGGCGACAACTCAACCCCAACTGTACCGAGTCTCGACGCGACGTGTTTCCGTCGCCCGGCAGGCGGGCGAGAGGAAGGGTCATAATATCATTACGTTAATGATTACAGAGCACACTTAGCTCCTGTTAAGACAGCTGGCCCACTTCACAGAGCGCAGCTAGCCGGTGAGTCAGGAACGCAGGAGTAGTTTTTGTCAGATACTAGACAAATGCCTGCGTTAGTAACCTGTCGTTCAGACTCAGATCGGGCCTTGGTGTCACTGAGTCAGCTCTCAATCGGACACTGCTGCATGTATTTTCTCGGTAGTTACAAATTATGCAAGAAAAAAAAATTTGAGTTTAAAAGTGTAAATCAGGACTTTTATTGTCTCAAACGCCGAAGACAGAGACAGGGTCTTAACCTCAAAGAGGGGGGGGGATATGAAAATGTTGAGGTCCAGTCGACGTTACTCAACTCTTGACTCTCGGTGAGGGAGCACCTGCTGTGGCCGCCGCCAGTCAAGACGGCGTAATCTAATCGGCGGTGGCCGTGTTGGTTTAACGCGCCGGGATCATATCGCCAGGACCGCGCCTTTCCGCTCGCCTGTTTGTTATCCCGCCGATAGCGGAGGTGGGGGGGGGGGGGGCGAACCGCAGACGGCGTCTGGGGGAGCGATTAGCCGACCGACGGGGGCCCCCCGCCGCTGTTCCCACACACACACACACAACACACACAATCCAATACTACCCACAGACACCGTGCCCTCTGGCTCGACTCGTCTTTGCGGGCCGATCCGTTTGAATACAAACGTGTGCATACAGCCACACACACACACACACACACACACACACACACCCACACCGCCCATTCATCCTCTCCTCTCGCACACGAGCCAAATTGGGGCACATCGGCGCAATTTCACACAAATAAATGGTGTTTTTTTCCACCTTTCGCCATCCCCATCAGCACAGCGACGGAGGATGAAATGATAATAAATGGGCGCCATTAGAGGAATTACTGGCCATTAAGGGCACCGGAGAGCCACAGTACACCACACCTGTCATCCTGGCCAAATTGAAACAGATTACCCCCACCTCCGCTGCCTGTTACGGGCTAATGAGGATGATTTATTTATCATTATTGTCCTAATTGGTTTATTTGATCATCACCGGCCTCCGATTTCCACGACTTCCATTACATCATTTCCTGTTTGTAAACACATACGGATGCGTTTTGGTAAGCCGAGGTCAAGCAGAGGTCACCGTTTTTTTTTTCCGGGAATTGTCGCAAGAGCGCCCGCAGACGCCTCGTTAAGAGAGCGTGTTTGTATATGATGCATCTGACTGGTGATTGTTATTGGCCCCGTCCTGATTACCTAATCCTCCCCCGCTTTGCAACAAACCGCTCCTGATTGGTCAATTATACAACTAATGACAGGAAGAGCTTGGAGGATTTTTCTCATCTCGAGTTTCTCTCTTCCTCTCTCTCTCTCTCTCTCTCAAAGTTGAAACTTAGAAAATCCGTCACGCTTTTTTCTCTCTACTTGAAACATCTTCAAACTTTGGACACGACAAAATGTATTTCTAATGTCCTTCACATCCTATTATGTGATACTTTTTTTCTTTCGTTTGACTTCTGAGCCTCCGTGGCGCCTACTTTTTTCCGTCTTGTTTAATTTTAACCGCGAGACTATTTTTATTCCCTCAAGGTCAATCAGATTCGCACTAATTTGACTCTCGCTCGCCCCGGGCCTGCTTTAGTCGGATCCACTCACTCTGCTGTCATCTGGGCCACCAGGTCGAAGGAAGCGAAGCCGGCGTTGACGAAGTTGTCGCGGTAACGGCTCATCTTGATGGCGTCCAGCCAGTCCCCCACAGTGGTGAAAGTGGTATAGTCCGGCACGCAGCGGTCAAGAAGGGGCTGGGACACCCTACATAGGGGGGAGGAGGGGAGGGAGAGGGAGAGAGAGAGGGAGAGAGAGAGACAGAGAGAGAGAGGGTTAAGGTCGTCACTCCACCACCTCTGCTGGCCAACCTCACAACCCCAACGCCTCCCCCGAGCGCCACCTCTCCATCTCTCCGTCTCTCCTCCACCCCCCCACTCTCTCCTCTCCGCCACCTGTAGGGAGTCGCAGAGCCCGAGCCGAGAGAGACAGAGAGGAAAGCGGGGGGGAGGAGGAGAGGGAGGAGGAGGAGGAGGAGGAGGACCACCTTCATCACTGTGGAGCGACCGGCTGGAGGCTTAGCTGGTGGATGCTGGTGCAGAGTGGGGAGGAGTCGCTGCATCGCTGCTCCTCCCAAAAAAAAAAAAAGTGATTACTGCAATGTGTGTGTGTGTGTGTGTTTTTGTTTTCTGTTCGACCAACTCATACCAGATACGCGAAAAAAGAGCACGGTGATGACTTGGCTTTGTTTACATCTCGGGGTGTGTTCTTTTTTGGCCATGTCATCTGAGGTCGGCGAGACAAAAGGGATGCGTGCAACACGATACCGCAGAGGTGGAAAGACATTTCCGAAAACCGGCTTCACGACAGGCGAGATATATCTGCAGGAATGTAAACACAGATGTGGCTCAGATGTGTGTGTGTGTGTGTGTGTGTGTGGTTGCGTGTAGGGAGCGGCTCACGAACCTGGGGAGCGACTTGTGCATGTGTGTGTGTGTGAAGTACGAGCGTATTTAATTGCGGGATGACTCTGTAATGTGTGTGTGTGTGTGTGTGTGTGTGTGTGTGTGAACATGCATGCCTGCACATGTTTTGAGCGTCAACGGGCAACAAGGCCTTTCTCAAGAACACAAGGCCTAACCCCTTCTGCTGATCAATGCCGCAGATAGGGAGGCCACCTTGGGAGTTTTAATCAAACTGCGCTACAACTCAGAGCGGAGTGGACGAACGGGAGAGGAGAGGAGAGGAGGCGAGGGGAGAGGCGAGGGGAGGAGAAACAGATGAGGGAAGCAAGCAAAGAGAAAGAGCACCACTGTCTCCCCTCCTCTCTGCTCTGTTGATCCCTGTCGTCTTTTTTGATGGCATTAGATTCATTAACAATTACAGGAGGGATGGAGGGAGCAAAGGGGGGGGGGGGGGGAGAAAAGAGAGAGGGGGGAGTTAATAAGAGTGATACAGAGGCTCCATTGAGTGGTGTAGATGGAGTGATTTTTAATAAGGGCTGCGCTTCGGAGCCCAAGGCCTCGGGACGTCATTAACCCCAGACGCTGGCTTCTCTTAATGGAGCTTTGTTAGTCCCCTTCTCTGAAGTTGGCTTCAAAACAGTCCGGAGCATTGCTCGCCACCATGCAGGAAAGCTGGGTAATGTTGTGGACTATGTCATGAAAGCTAGTCGGCTAGCTAGCTAGTGAGACAGGGCTTACAGGGCACGCCGGAGCGAAAGGTCACTGGCGGTGGAGACGGTCACGGTTTCCTCAATGGGTCGGGTTACGGTTTGGAGCGTGGATGTGCGGTTCACGTCTGGAGAGGGTTTGTTGTCTGAATGTGAGTGAGTATTTTACGGAAATAACAGAAAGACAAAGAGAAGACACCAGCGCCGGAAACCCGTCGTTACCGAACCAAACGACGTGATGCAAACATCCGCCGCACACAGCCACAGGACTTCCCAGCCAGACAGCGTTAGCTAACCTCCAGCCACCCTTCAGCGCCGAGCGGGACGGCGGCATCATCTCTCACTCCTCCCTCGTTAGGCTCGTCGGCAGGAGGCCACCTCTCCGCTGGCCCGTTTAAAATCTCGTTAGCGGCTAATTAAAAGGAGCTCCCATCTCTTTTTTTGCATCGCCTTAATCGAGCTAATTAACCACAAGCTTAATCTTCTAAGAACGTCGCTGCTGTGGCCAACCGAGACCCTGGTTTTCCCCCAAGAGCCCAACCCAGGATTGTCTGTGGCCCTCCCCCGGGACGGAAAGACCCCGATGCAGGGACAGATAGGTAGGTCACCCCCCCACCCCCCCCGCCCCCCGGCTCCAACTCTGCCACCTTCCATCCTCCGAATTCTTTCCAAGAAACAGGTTGTGGAGGAATGTAGCGCAGCGCTCGGGCTAAATGTAGACGTGACATCATTGATCGAGCTCCCCCGTCGGTTGGGGGGGGGGGGGAGTCGCCTTCTGGTTCTTTATTGAGCGACGGTAAGTCAGGTCTGCGTAATGGCCCCCGGCTGCGACTGTGAGAACTCAAGAGTTGTGTGGGAAGGAATCCACAGTTTTCGGAGTTAAGAGATCGTTACAGCTGAGTCAGTGTGACTCGCAAACACTATCAACTTGGATAAGGGATATTTGCACAGCGGAGTTATCGTGGTTTGGTCTGGCTCAGGTACAAATGAAATGGCTTGGTCAATACTCTCAGGGTTTGAAGCTGAAAGGTCAAGTGACTTCCTTCAGCGAGCCTGTTCCTGCTATCTATCACAGTCCAATGAACAGAGTCGCCTCCAAGCATTAATTAGCATTAGCTTTCTACAATGCCCACAACACTCAAGACATATTGTCTGAAGACTATTCCTGTAATTGCCCTGCACTAATAAAAACGTCTGTAGGATTCACAATTTAATTGGGTTACTCTCCACCAACTATGTATATTTATAGTATTTTTTGATCTTTGGTCTTTGCTTGACAGACATTTCATATTAATGCTGAACTTGGTGAGTCATTTACTAATAATACACGACTACTAGCTTACCCAGAGGACTGCGTGCTGTTGGTGACCACCTTGAGGCTGGCGGCGTTTCGGATCAGCTTGTCCAGGGTGGCCACGATCTGGGTGAACTTGGGCCGCAGGTTCCTCTCCTTCACCCAGCAATCCAACATAAGCTGGTGCAGCGCCGTGGGGCAGTCCATAGGTGGGGGCAGTCGGTAGTCCTGCTCCACGGCGTTTATCACCTGAGGGGAGGGGAGGGGGGGAAAGGAGAAAATCACAATCGCTTTAATCACCAAGCGCAGTAAACGGACAGGAGTTGTCCGGGTGACAAGAAGGACGGTGTTATTTAGAGGTGCAGCGGGAGGGGAGACAACACAGGGGGAGAGAGAGAAGGGGTCGATGAATGCGGCAAGTGAAGGAGGGAGGAAGGGGGAGATTGAGGAAAAATGATGGGAGAGATAAAGGGGTGAGGAGGGCTTCAGGGAATAGGTATGAATGGGGGCCGGAGAAAGATTAGGTCTGAGTGGTAGTTGTGATTGAGTTGTGGGTTAGTGAGTCGTGAGATGGATTGGCTTTTGGACAGCGAGGGCAGAAGTGGCTACAAACTACTGCAGGTTATTCCAGGTGAGACAGCCACCACTTGAAGAACCCGGTACCTTCTTGACCTCTGTATTTTGAAATACCGAGCACTGAACCTGGAAGGTATTTTTTTTACCCCTCAATGGATATTTAACATTTTAAAATGAAACCCCTTTCATTTAAACTTACGTCCTGGTTGCTCATGTCCCAGTATGGCCGCTCGCCGTACGACATCACCTCCCACATGACGATGCCGTAGCTCCACACGTCGCTGGCCGAGGTGAACTTCCTGTAGGCGATGGCCTCGGGGGCCGTCCAGCGGATGGGGATCTTCCCTCCCTGTGGATATGCGAATGAGTAGGTGAGCGTGAAATACTGGGGGGGGGATGGAGCACGAACACAGAGTCACACACATACAAGAGGGGGAGAGCGGGTGAGAAAAAAAAGGAAGTCCGAGGATACGTTGATGAACAATACAGGGGTGCTACACACAATCACGTACAAACACACACAAGATTAGTAAAACTACAGAGCTAACTAGAAGGTGCTACGTGGAGCTCTTTTAGACATCATGTATGATTGTCAAAGTAATTGTACTCCCTTCATGTACTTCCCATGAACACATGACCACGGTGGAGATGATGGCTAGCCTATCTCTCATGCCAGTGGTAGCATTTATGCTAGTGTTTCTCAAGATTAAGACGTTTCCCATAAACTCCATTGCTTCCTGTTGCAAAGAGGATGTTGCTACTTGTCCCTCCCCTCCTCCTCCAGATGCTTTATGCTGGAAGTGATTTTCCCATAAGCATTTTACTAATTTAGCTCTATTTTCACTGGAAGAACAGCACCCTCTTCCTGTTTTGTGCCCTAAAGCAATATCCCTTTGTGCCGTAAAGCGATTGCCGATGGTCTTAATTCGTTCTTGTCGACGTCGGTGTGAAGTATTGATGTTAAAATGCTACACACAGCACCTTTAAACATCAATATTCAAATGCAGGAACACAATCACACACACACACACACACACACACACACACATGCAGACGCTTCCTCCACACTCACCAGCGAGCTGGTGTAGGTGGGATCCGTGGGGTCGTCTTCCAGGAAGCGAGAGAGGCCAAAGTCGGACACCTTACACACCAGGTTGCTGTTGACCAGGATGTTGCGGGCAGCCAGGTCCCGGTGCACGTAATTCATGTCGGACAGGTACTTCATACCTGCCGCGATGCCGCGCAGCATGCCAACCAGCTGGATCACCGTGAACTGCCCGTCGTTGAGCTGGCAAAGGAAGAGAGAGAAGGGACAAGGACAAATTGGATTTAAGACCAAGGATGCATCTTCAAAGCAGCATATGTTTTCTCCCTTTTGACTTTATTTGTCCTACCTTTCAATCTGTTGTCAATGTCGCTTACTTCCTTTGCATCATCTTTTTTGCATCTTTCATCCCCCCCTCTCTTTCACTGTAACGTCTTTCTCTTTTCTACCCTCCCTCCCTTCCTCCCTCCCCTCTATCTCCTTCTATTTCTCCCTTCTCCTTGGCAGACAATGTTTGATGTGACTTAGAGACGGTGATTCATTGGAGACTGAGCTCTCTGTAAATGTCACCAGTTGCCTGAATGCAGCGTTTGTCAGATATCCATTGCCGCGGCTGCCGCAGAGCTTAGGGGAACCTTTCTTTGGCGGCGAAAGAATGTGAGATAACTCACGGCAAGATCAAGGAGATTTGGGTGTGCTTATTTGCTGGATTGTACCGGACTATCGATAAGATCACAGAAACATGTTTTATGAGAAGCATCTAATATTAGGAGCTTTCGTGTCTGTCCGCTCTGTGCTCTCGTCTCACCCTCAGGAAAGAGTCCAGCGCCCCGTTCTCCATGAACTCAGTGACGATCATCACAGGCCGGCTCTTGGTGACCACACCCTCCAGGCGGATGATGTTCGGGTGGTCAAACTGGCCCATGATGGACGCTTCGGAGAGGAAGTCTCGCCTCTGGCGGTCGGTGTAGCCCACCTTGAGCGTTTTGATGGCCACGATGATCTCCCGGCGGCCAGGGAGCTTGAGGCGGCCGCGGCACACCTCCCCAAACTCTCCTGCGAGAGCAGGGGGTGGGACAGCAGGAGTAGAGGGAGAGGAGAGAGGGAAAGAGAGAGAGAAAGATGGAGGGGAGAGAGGAACGATGGAAGAGTGGAGGAGAGTGGGGGGAGAGAGGGGAGAGGGGACAGTTAACTGGTTAGAACCAAGGAGCCAGGGAAGGGTAGCAGGGAGGGAGGGAGGGAGGGGGGAGACTGCAAGAGAAGCCAGGACTCTAGGGCGGTGTAAAGGGGTAACAGTGATAGCATACAGTGACTTTATGCTATATGAGCTAAGAGGAGAAGCATGGTGAGAACGTGAGGCATGATGATGGAGGGCGAGGAGTCTTTAAAAAAAAATATGCATGTTGGAATAAAAGAGAAGAAATGGGTCATGGAGGAGAGGAAGCAGTGTGAAACGTGGAGAGTGTGAGGGGAAAGGGGAGGCGGGGGTTAGGGGTGGGTGGATGCTAGGCTTCGGAGAGGTCGGGGAAACGGGCACAGGACGAGGAGACAGGCGGGGTGAGGAGTTTGGGGGTCCTGGGGGTGGTGGCCGCTCTGCGTTTGGGGTCTACGCCAAGCGAGCGCAAAGAATGCAAACGAACAATGAGGCGATGAGGATGATGTGCATCAACATGGGTGAAAAGGGTGAGAGAGAGTGAGGGAAGTCAAGGGGGGGGGTTGGGTGGAGGAATGGATGGATTTGAGGAAGGGGTAGAGGAGAGGAGGGGGACAGGGAAGACAGGGGTTGAGGGTTCGTCACTTTAAAGGCGAAGGCTGGGAAGCGACGGGTTTCAAGTAGTAGCCTCAGCAGTGGAAAGGCTGTCGCAGTGGTAGTAGTGGTAGTAGTAATGGTAGTAGTAGCAGTAGCAGTAGTAGCGACTCCATCTCCATCATCACAACGTCCTCCGTTTTGGCTCAGATACAATGCTAAGAATACTCAGTTGGCACAGTCCTGCAGCTTTTTAGCAAAGATATTACTATCAAATACATCAAACACATCATATTTTACTAGCTACAACATCAAACGTTAAAGGGGGGGGGGGAGGGGAGAGGGGGTCTCAAAATGTGTGGACAACCACATATTGGGAAAGCAAGAAGCGCAAAGGGCAAGGGTCAAATAAGGTGAGCGATTAAGAGGCCTCTTTAAAGAGGCACTCAACACACTTCAAAGGATCGGGACGGCCAATCCTGGACCTGGCAGGAAGCAGTTCACGTCTTAGCCATGCACGTTGCAAAGGAGTTATTAGATTCAAGAAGCTTTTTTTTTTTTTTTTTTTGTCAATTAAGAGTTGATTGTGAATCATCACACTTAAACAAATCAGCTTCCATGCACAGCAGCTCAGGATTGGACTCCATACTGAGCAAAATACCAGACAAAAAAGCTACAGGGAAATCAACATGGGGGGGGGGGTGCTACGACTGTGACTCAGGCTACTTCAAGGAGGCTAGTGATGATTTGAATGTAGGAGAGTGGGTGAGACAGCTCTAAGATTTTAGCGCTGGAAAAAGGGGTTTGTCCTAGGAGGTGACGGGGGAGGGGGGTGAGGGAGGGGGGAAGGGGGCAAGGCGAAGGCTAGTGATGAATTGAGTGGAAGTACCGCTTGGCGTGAAGTCCTCTAACGGTATGGCCTGGAGGTGACTAGCAGCCTTCCCCCTGTAGCTCAGGAGCTTTGGTGGGTTACCTGCGCCGATGACCTCCTCGATCTTCACGCAGGAGACGTCGATCTCCTTGGCGAACTCGCGCACCGCCTCGTTGGGGTCCTCGTAGGTGAAGGGGTCGATGTAGACCTTCATTCCCGGCGTGACTATAGGGGATTCAGTAGCGAGAACGGGCAACGTGAATCGACGCCGCCGAGCAACACATGAACCAGCATAAAACACCGTAGCGGTGCAAACAACAAAAACACTTCATCGATCAAACAATCGGATCACCTGAGCGAGAACCTCGATTGGATGTTTTGATTGATTGAACTATTTATTTCCCCCCAATGATCTCGTGTCATGTAATGCTTTCCCGCATAGGGAGTGAACGGTTAGCTAGTTTCCTGGCTGTTGTTGGAAGGTAGATCAGCGGAGAGACTTACTGTACTGCTGCAGTTTCTCTGTGTACTCCGACTCGGAGCCGTTTCTCTGCTTTCTGTAAAGGGGAAAAGACCAAAAAAACACAAACGGAGTCACGTGGGCTCCCGTGCACAGCAGGTTGCAACGCCGGAGAGGAACAAAAGCACGAGGAGAAAACACATACTCTAATAAGTCTGCAGAGATAAAAATGATGTTGCTTGGTATTGATTTGTTTTTGGTTTTTTTTTCCCCCTTCAAGCAATGGATATAGACACAGATTGCACCGACGCCTCGCGGTGATTGTAATGCGAGTGCAAAATCTACGGATATCCTTCTCGTATCTGCGCTGGGCGGGGAGCGACGGTACACCCCCCCCCCCCCCCCGAAAACGAGCAGCTGAGACAGAAGCAGACTGAAACAGCAAGCTCAGCTGTCTCGGCCTCCTCGCCCCTCAAGACATCACGCTGTTCATTTCAATTCAATCTGCCTCGCCTTTTCTTCCTCGTGCACCCGCGATCTGTTGCTGTCTGTCAGTCTCTGTTTCCTTCTGTCTACATCTTTCATCGCGCTCTTTTTTTTCTCTCTCTCTCTCTTTCTGTATCCTCTTCTCTCTCCCCATCTTTCCATTCTGTACTACGGCGACGACGGCAGAGCGAGGGGGGGGGGGGGGTTGGGTTGTTGAAATTACATGTTAATGTGCTCCCTTTGTTGTCTAACCAGTAACCAGGGCAATAATACCCCACGGTGCTTTGCATCCCATTTACAATTCAAATGCCGTTCCGGAAAAACGCCGAGGCGCCTGTGTTTTGGTGCTACTACTATTTTTCTTCTTCTTCTTCGTCTTCGTCTTCGTGTTCTTCAGCTGCGGCAGCGGCAGCAGGGGCTAAGCTAAGACACAGAGAGGGAGAGAGACACAATGTAGCGGTAAAAAAAAAGAGCAGGGAGAGAGGGAGGGAGGGGAAAAAGGAGGGGAGGGAGCGCCAGGGAGATTATTATCCAGTCTAGCGTGACCGATGCCCGGCGCTTGTCAGCCACGGCCTCAACTGGCTCGCGGAGGGAACACAGCGGCTTGCCAGTCAGCGGATTGGGTGCCAACCTCTCACATGCGCACGCATCCTCCCCGCTAGACGAACGAAGTGGCGTAAGGATAAACGACCGCGGGTTCGGTCCGGCCAAAGCGGTGTCGGGCTTTTTTTTCCGAAAATGGCGTGCGCGCATCTCCGCCAGTCAACTGGGCCCCCCCGGCGGATGCGGGGGGCGGGGGGGGGGCGCATCTGGGCTCGACTCGGGAAGTGCCGGGGCCACGAGGGGCAGGCCCATCAGGCCCATCAGGCCCATCAGGCCCCCGCAGCTGCTCGGTCCTGCTGTGTCCAGTGAGCGAACCGGCGATTTTGGCCAAAACTGTTTACTATTCACAGATTCGGAAGACAGATTCTGGCACCGAGGGGGCCTCGCAGGTGGCACCCACCACCCACCGGGGCTGTTCCGGGGTGGTTTGGAGGACGTGCAAAAACAAGAGTTGACATTTGAAGTTATCGCACTTTTTTTTATCCAACTTGAAGGGAAATGTATTTTCTGCAAAAGGCTTCTAAGAGCCCTTGTTGGCTGAAATTACATCCATGTGTGGATCTGGCAAAAGGAAGTCAGTCAGAGTATTGGGAATATGATGTTAACTTTTAGCGTGAGCTTGCAACAGTATTGATTGTTTCTTTGCACCTATTGCCATGCAAACTGAGGAACTACTTTTCCTCCAATATCTCAGACTTGTTGTTTCAGAAGGATGCAGATTCTGACCTGAGGCAGACGATGGCGATGACCACGACTGCAATGATGAAGACCAGGCCAGCCGTGGCTGATCCCACGATGAGGGGCAGCTGCTCCTGCAGCGATTTCTGCTGGTCGGCTACGGGGGGGTCAAAGGTGAGAGAAGGGTTACTCAAAGAAACCGTCCCTTAAATATACACCCACACTAGCCTCGCAATAGACACATCTCTCTCTCCCCCCCTACTCTGCTGTAGGTCTATCTATAGGCTTGCATGTCTCACGCCTACTACAAAATTGTGTGCTTACATAACTTCAATCATGCCCTTGTGTTCTTCAGGCTGTATCGAAGGGAAAGGAAAGCATTCTGGGAGTCAGAAATGCGAGAACGCTAGTTAGACAACTGGTTTCTCATACGGCAGGTTAATGATCAAGGCGATGTGCAGCCAGACCGAGGCTGATCGTCTGACTGACCGTCAGGAAATGGAGATCTCGCTCAATTTCCCTACAAAGATTTGACTCCTTTCTGTGTGGAGAATGGGCAAACGCGGCGTCTAACCCCCCGTAAGCTCTTGAGCCTCTATTGCGCTCATGAGCTTACGCACAGCGCTATTATAGAGGTATCGCTGCATAAGCCGCAAATATCCCACGTATCCCCCCCCCCCCCCCCCCCCGGGTAATAAAACAGTTATGGTAGCGATGTGTACTTTGCAGGTTGGTGCTGAAGTCGGCCGGGCTGCTGTAGCGTCCGTAACCGGCGACGGTGCGGGCGCGGACCTGCACCACGTACGGCGTCCCGGCCTTGAGGCCCTCGATGCGGGCGGAGCTCCGCTGGGCGGTCATGGTGTGGGCGATGGCCTCGCCCTGATCCTGCCGAGACAGAAAGAAGAAAAAAAAACCAGTCAAGGACGAGTCAGATACTCAGCTCGCCCATCGTCGTCCCCTCTCTTCTTCAACCCTCCCCGACCCAATCTGAACACACGGAGAGAGAGAGAGAGCAAGAGAGAGCAGTTGGGTGTTAATCCGACGAGGAGAAGAAGGACAAGACAACAAGCAAGAGCGGATATACACTGAGCGCCTTTGTTTTCTCTCCCCCCCCCCCCCCCCCCCGAGGCGGACCCAGGCACAGCTCTCTGGGCGCTCCCCTGGAAAACACTGCGACTTTGCACAAACGGATTGGATTGAAGGAGGTTCAGCGGGGAGGGTTGGAATTAGGGGGACAGAAAAGGGCTAGAGGATAATGGAAGGGAAGGCTTGGCGGGAGAGAATGAAGGGAAGATGACCAAGCGGGCAAACGCGGGACATTGCGCCACTTCGGTTTATCGGGGGGAAGGGGCATTGTTCTCCCTCGCTCGCAGACCCAACGCAGAGGCCCGGCGAGAGCTGACGAAAACGGGGGTTTTCGAATTAGAGGCGTTGACTCACCTTCTCGTGGTACTTAATCTCGTAATCCAGAATGATGCCGTTGGGCTTCTCCGGGGGCAGCCAGGACAGGCTCATGGTGCTCGCCGTGGCCGCCATCAGGTGAACCGTCGGCACTGCAGACGGCGCTGTGAGGGGAAAGAAAAGAAAAGGACGCTTTATAAAAATCGGCTTTATTTGCCGTTCGCTGTGTTATGTCTTTCCAAGTTCTATGCCCTTTGTGTCTCCACGTAAGCTCAAATACAAAGTCTTAGACGAGGGCTTTGTGAGGAGCTCGGGCCAATAGTTGGTATGCAGAGCCATTCCCCGCCAACGCTCAAACGCTCCCTCCCAGAGTCCAAGGGGAGCGTCTAATTCCCCCCCCCCCCTGACAAGGGAATCACACCACAAAACTGATGGCTTATTCCCCCTGTAGATCCAGCTCTTTCCGCCGTACACAAACTAATGTGGGCGCAGGAACATTAGACGCAGGCCGTTTTCCTCTTTTTTACTGCTCGCTGAACGACTACCAAGAGGACGGGTTTTGGGATGTAATGTGCAATAACGCATCGTGCGCATGAAGACGCGCACACAAGGACACATTGTGTACATCTTGCGCATATATACCGTCCACACACCATGACACACAGACAGATGAAACCTTCACCGCCACCTACCCCACCCACCTCAGCTCTTTATGCTTTGTTCGCATGTGCCTATTACCGGCAAAGTGCTGTCTGCCTCCCCGTCTCCCTTCCCTCCCCTCCTGAGTTGAGGCTTGTTCTGGCCCCTCTGACTCACTCCCCCGTCTCCGCTCCGTCCTTTCTGTTTCGTAACTCCCGACGACTGTCGAAAATAACGCGTCTCGCTCTTTCCTGCGCCAGCTCCATCCCCCCGGCTCCAGTTTCCTCCTGCTCCGACTCTTCACTTTTCATCTTCACCGTCCCCTTTTCTGTCTCTGTCCTTCCCTTCCTTCCTCCCCCCTCCTCCCTCAATCTGCCCCTTTTTGTTAAAAGCTTTTTAATCCCCAGGTCCGGTTCTTTGATCCTTCCCCTTGTATTTCTTTTCTCCCTCTGCTGCTTGTCTTTGTGGCCAGACCTCCCTCTCTCTTTCTCTCTCTTTGCTTCCCGAACCCTCCCTCCCTCTCCCCCCCCATCCACCCAGGAACCTCCTTGCTCCCTCTGTCTCTGCCCTAGACAATGCTGCCCGGGCAGATCCCCCGGTCACTCTAGCCCAAGGGGGGGGGGGGGGATTAGGGGCCCACCTCGGGAGAAGACAGCGGAGTAACCATGGAGGTGGCCCCCGGGAGCTTATCGCTGCCCCAGTATTTATTTTTGGTCTTAAAAAGGTGAATACGTGAATGCGGGGACGGTCCTGGGACTACGGCGGGGGGGGGTGGATAATCTGATCACCGGGATGCTCTTTTGCCCCTCCTTCCCCTCTCTCTATATCTGCGCCTGGCTGACCTGGGGCACCCCGAGGATGGTACGGTGGTCCCCTCGTCACCCCGTCGGCCTGACCCCTTGGCCCCGATGGGGGCCACAGGCAGAAGGCGAAGGAATTCCCGAGGCGTCTTTTAAGGAGCAGCAGCAGCACAAAGGGAAGAGGTGAGGAGCGTGAGGAGGCCAACGGAGTAGACAACAGAGATGAGGGGGAATGGGAGCGAATGGGTGCGGGGATAATCCTCGGTGTTGTCTCAGCCTCCAGAGTGAATTTAAACACACCGGCTCACTAGGACCATACTGGGGTCGTGTGAGGAACTCCAAACCCAGACCACTAAAAGGTACCAGGCTCCCCAAGAGAGTGAAAACAGAAACGCGCACTTGTTGTCATCCCTATCGTGCACCAAGGCGGTATGTTCAGTCTGAAACGGGATTAGCCCTGACATTCAATTTAGAGAATAAATCTCTTCGCACAACTCGGGGGAGAGAAAACGCATACATTTGACTACCTTTTACTACCCTAAATAATTCCGCGTGTACATCAGAGCTTCGATCTCCTCTGCAGGATAAATTACGCCGGGCTCAGCGCAGATCGGTGCCACGTTGGCCTAGTTACTTTGGCTGTGGGCTGGAGGAGCGGTGGGTTGGAAGCAGTGGGCAGCTCGAATACTGCTAGGTTCAACGCTTTGAATGCACGCTGCCTCGCGATTTGCTATTTGCAGCGGGCGTGAGTACAGAGGAGCGCGCTGTGGGAGTGTGAAGAAAAAAGGTCCCTCTCTAAAGCTCATTCAAAAGAACGTCTTCCTTCTCGATCCCTGCATCAAAAGCGGATATATGTAACACACTCCTACATGCGCACGGGGTGGGGGGAGGAGAGACGATCGCTTGCTTCTCAACTTCTTTTTTCCCCCCACATTGTTTTCCAATCTTCCTCCAATGCCTTTGAAACTTTATTGCCCCCAATGTTACGTGTGGCTCTGCATGTGTATTACTGTTTTGTTTTCCCTCTGTCTTTCTCCCCTCTACCTGCCTTCTTCTGTAGGAGTGGAGCACCTGGATTCAACTGACCATCAGAGATAAGAAGGGGGACGGGGAGGAGCAGTGGGGAAGAAGGACAACACGGCTTGTTGGGGGAACTTTTCTCTCTTCCCCCGACTGTTTTCCCCAGCATGTCTTAGAGTGTTGGGTTTTTGTTGTTTCATTAGTTTGGGTTGGAGATCACCGGTAGTCTAGTTTTCAGGGTTGTTGTTTTGTTTTAGTTTAGGTTATATTCTCTCTTGATAGTTTAGGGGGTTGAGCTGGGTGCGACGGCTCACTGCGTGGCTGGCTCAGTAGCTTCCCCGTCTTTTGTTTCTTTTTGACTGGGATCTCCACCCTCTTACTTTGTATTTCCTTTGCGGTATATTGAGTTTTCAAAATAAAAGTTGTTGTTTCCTTGGTAACTCGGTCTTGGCGTCCTTTAATGTGTTTTCCGGTCTCCCGGGTTGAGCCTTTGTGTGTTTAGGAGGCCGTAACATATTAAAGGACGTAGGCCGTTAACACCGCAACAAATTCAAACATCGACCTCTCGACAGGTAAAAAACCGGCGTCTCTCTCTCTCTCTCTCTACCCACCGGCCTGATTGGTGGTGATGTTCACGGCGGAGAAGTGCGGCGCGTAGGGGCTCTTGCTGGACACGCCGTTGACCGCCTGGATCTCGAAGCTGTACTGCGTGTGGGCCTGGAGGTTGCGCACGGCCACGCGGCGCTGCGTCAGGCCCAGGTGGCGCGGCGAGATGTCCACGTTGTCGTCGCAGCGCGAGCACACGCCGCGCTCGGGCAGGCACTTCTTGCAGATCACGTTGTAGAAGATGTCGTCGCGCCCGCCCGAGTCCCGCGGCTCGCTCCACTCCAGCACCAGCGAGGTCTCGTTGACGTTGGAGATGACGCTGCGCGGCTCGGAGGGCACAGCTGTTGGGGGGGTATGGGGGTGTGGGGGGGAGACGAGGGAAATGGAATTAGCATGAGAATGAATTTAATCTCCGTGCACAATAGGAATTTTGGTCTTGGTGACGGTGCGGAGACACACTGACAAAATGACAGAGATTCAAAGCGCATCGTGACACGTGAAGCGGGAGCTCGACGTAGTGACATATACATGCACTCTACCTGTATACGTTATATATATATAGGTGGGTGGGCAGCTGTAGAGCTGTACTTCATCACAGGATTTGTACTATAGGTCCAAACATTTCAGAATAATGTCTTTGGCTTCCGATCGCATTTTCTGTGCTGCTCAACACACGAGCCAATAACTATGAGCTATCTCTCCTGCTGCGGTATTAGTCTCTATTCCTCACACATTAACGAGAAGCATTTTTCCACATAACAAGAGATTGTTACAGCAATTCTTTAGAGGAAAAGAGGACAGGAGTTCAAATTGGAATTGCCTGCTCAAATCCAGTGTGTGTGTGTGTGTGTGTGTGTGTGTGTGGAAAGTGCTTGGGGGGGTGGACGAGCAAGACAAACTATTGGCAGAGCCCTGGCAATTCTTATCCAATTACTGGAGCGTTATCTCTCGCCGCACTGTGGGAGAATCAAACAACCCCGCCGACAACAACGGGGAAAAAAAAAAAGACCTTCCTCTCTCTTCACCAGCGACTGGATTAGCTCCTGCATATGTGCGTTGCGTCGCTCTTCGCCGAGGCACCTCCATCCAGATAAATCCCTCCGCTTTCTGCCTCTGAAGGAGATGGCGGCTACGGGTAGAGATAGGGCTTATGTAGGGCAAAAGTCGGCTGATAAGGTTGCGGATAACGTTGGGAAAGCCGGCGGTGTTGTTTGCCGTGCGTGCGTGAGCGGTGGGAACAGACTCCTCGGGGGCTGATAAAAAAAAAACGCTACTGAGAGGTCGCAGTTCAGAGGAGGGAGTTTGAAAGTTAACCTTTGCCTCTCGACGAGGAACGCGGTACATTTGCTCGCTGGCTGGTGATGCAAGGCAAACACATTTCCGTATATTAATAATCAACATCATCTGTAACGGTGTTTCAGTGAGAGTTTGGCTTGAAGGGACCAGAAAACCTGGTCGCCTTGCTGTCTACGGGAGCAGGAAGTAATCGCATCGCCACCTTTTTTCGGGGGCCCCACTCGCATTATGACTAACACACGGTAGCAGAGAATAGCCTCTAGTCTACATCTGATAACCGCGCCGGGGGGGGGGGGAGATGATTGCCGCTATGCCCGGGGGGGAGACTCCCATCAGTCCCCTCAGTCGGAGAAAAATACCGATACAGTCAAACGAACGCCGCGTTCACTTACCGGTGCAGGGGGAGTCGGGGGAGTCGGTGTCTGAGCGGTAGTAGCCGTTGCGACAGGCGCAGACGCTGGCCGCCCCCGAGCTGGCGCGACTGTTGGCGGGGCAGGGCAAGCAGAAGCCCTCCCCCTGCTTGGACTTGAAGGTGCCCGGGCTGCAAGCTGATGGGAAAAGAGAGAGAGAGAGAGAGAGAGAGAGAGAGAGAGAGAGATGGAGAAAAGGGTTAGGCTTAACGCTAGAGATAACAAAGCAGAGTGATGGGGTGAGACGCTGGCACTGACGATGAGATGGTTCAGAATCTAGCCTCTGAAGTTGATGGGATGTGTTGCGAAATGTTACACGTTAATATTGTACGAAACGTCGTGAGGTTGCGTCGCCGAGATGGTTATAACCTCTCATATGTGACTAGAAGCAAAGATCCTCATAATATCGAGCCTGTTTTACATTCATGCCTCCATTTTCCAGTGAGGAGACACATCTCACACATCCACACATTCACACAGGCAAGGTTTTGAAATGTCCAGCATCTAATTTTTTTGGAATTCAGTTCTTCAGTTTCCCTCTCTTCGTGTTTCCTTTCGCTTTATTCTGCAAGACTTGGTACCAGATTGTAATTTCTCCACTATATTGGAGACTTTTATACCCGTGTGCATTATCTTTTTTGCCTTGAGGCCTGTGTTTGACACACTGTTCCAGCTCATTGGTGAAAATGATTGACAGGTCTCGCTTTGTGCTTTGAGTATGAGTGTGTGTGTGTGTGTGTGTGTGTGTGTGGATACATTTGTGCATTTGTTTTTGTTTTTCCTCCCTCTTCCCTCCCCCCAAGGAGAGCGCATCCTCTGCAAAGCGTAGTAGAAAGGGAGAGGGGTTTTTTTTTTAAGCGGCGTGTAGCTGTTTGCATAAACCCGTGCTCACACGAAACAGGCTGTCAACCCAAATTACATACACAACCCTCACAGCCAGAACGCTGGCATGGCGCTTTCATCTGAAAATCCGTCTTTTTAGAAATACATATAAACATACACACAGAGAGATTCAGAGAGGCACTCACGCTGCATGCTGATGCGTACACAAACATTGACACACACACACACACACACACACACACTTCCTGGACTCAATGAAGCCCAATGCACTCAATACTAAGAAGCTTTTCTTTCTTTGAAATTAGTTCCATTATTTGCAGAAAACTGACCCACAAAAAAAAGCTGAACCCACATGAAAGTGTTAACTACCTTCATCTGAGCTTTCACTAGGCTGCTTCTCGATTAGACGGTGCCGGTTCATCAGATTAACTATCTGATGAAAACAATGCCGGCCTTTGTAAACGCCCTACCTTTCGTTTATAGCGGTCTATTTGGAAGTTTATAACTCAGGTGATAAGTTGCAGGGAAGCACCGGCGGCAGCACTGTGATCCAGAACACTCTGGCAGCCTCCATATCTTTGATAAACTGTCTCGTTAAAAGATGAATGAGTTTGCCGCGGTGCTTAATAAAAAAAAAAAAAGATGAGAGCAGGTGAGAGAGAGAGAGAGAGAGAGAGGCAAAGTTTACGGGGACCAGTTGATTAGCCGACCCAGTAGCGCGTTCGCTCGTCAATGTCAAGGACGCACTGTTATGTTTGTCCTCGCAATGATAATTAACACCGCCGCGCCGGAGTTTGTTTTTTCGCGGCCCCCGCCGTCGGAAGCATCCGAGGTTTGAGGTCAACTTTCGCAGCGGAGCAGTTCCTGTTCCTGTCACGGGGTTTTTTTTGTTTTTTCTTGAAAGTTCAATATTAGCACAAAAGCTACATTAGCTGACTGCACCGCGCACATTAGCACTGAGTGTTGTTTGTTCTTCCACCATTAATCAAAGTCGTCCACACCGGGCGGCTAACAGGAAGTAGCACCTGATAAACGGGTTTCAAAAAAAAAAATTCAAGGTTTTTTCAGGTGAGATTACGGCTTCAGCAACTCACGCTCAAGTTCATTTGAGTTCACACGACGCAGAAGCATTTTTTTTTCCCCCCCCCAAATCGCAGGGGATGAGACTACTGATTTTCCGAAGCCTAATGAAAGATGTTGAGCTTTTCTGAGGAGGGTTGAAAGTGCTGATCAATCGGTTCCAATGAGGTAAAGGGGTCATCCTCTTCCTTTCATCCTCCTCCCCCTTTGAGGAACCACTAGATGTGGAGGGGGGGGGGTTGGGGGGGGTTCGGGGGGAGGGAGGAGGCATAGAAAATGCTAATCCTGCAGGCTCTTTTTTCCACCCTCCCCTTGTCTCTTACCCTCTCATGCAGAACATAGAGCTTAAGGAACTGATTAGAATGTATGCTGAAAATTGGAAAGTGTGGAGCAAGAAGAAAAAAGTGAAGAATAGTGGGGGTGAAAAATTGTGGAAAATCAGTCTCGTCGATTAATATTCATGGTGGGGGGGGTGGGGCATCCTTACTGTAACTCGGGTGGCGTATTAATGAGAGCAACGGCCTTCAGATTAGAGGGAAGAGGGAGGAGGAGACTAACACAGAGAAGGAGGGATGGGTTGGAATGAAGAGAGCCAAGAGGAGAAAAGAAATGACAATGGAGGAAAAAAATAGTGGGAGAGGAAAGAAGAGGAGAGGTGAGGCAAAGGGGGGTGGGAGGAGGTGAAGAGAGAGAGAGAGAGGGGGGGGGGGGGGGGGGAGATTTATCCCTTGTGGTTTTCCGGTGAGGCTTGATTAGAGAACGTTTTATCAGGGCCCAGTCGCCCGGGCTTTAACCTTGAGCTGCCAGGAACAAACAAATGAGTTTTTAACCACATACACACTGCATTAGATTTACCGTGCACTCACACACACACACACACACACACACACACACCCTCCTCCTAAAGGTGGGCACGCATTCAATATCCAGGTGCTGCCAGAAGCTGGTGTGTGATCGCCAGTATGGATGGTTCACAGAAGGTCCTCCCTGCTTCATCTTTCTCCGCCTTAAGGTGAAAATGGAGGACGACGTGGATGTCGACACGCGAAACACACACACATACACGCAAGATCGATAACCCCCCCGATCGGTCCTGTCTCTCAATTTGCCATCTCTCCTTTGACCTACGTACCCAAGGCCTAATTCTCTCTCCACCCCCCTTCCCCCTAAGTGGTCGCCCTCCTCCTCCTCCTCCTCCTTCCCTCCCCCTCACTGTCACCTGCACTCCATTTCAGCCGAGGCCCTGCTGTTTTAATTCACCTTGGTCTCGACCTCCGTGAACCCCGTCATGTTCTCCATCAGACCTGAAACCATCTTAGGACCTCCCAGCACTCACGCACTGACAACCTCCCCTGCATTTCCATCTATTTATCAACCAGCTGCCGGGTCCAAATTGAGGTCAGAGGAACGAACAGCCCTGCTGACAGCGTTGCCTCGAGTGTTATTCTGCCCCGCAATGCTCGGATTAATATGTCACGTAAAAGGCAGGGAAATGTAACAGTAACGGTGCGATGCAGTGGTTGGAGAGGTGGTGCCGTGACCAGAACAACACAAGGTTCAATCTGCACAACACCCAGTGTGTGTGTGTGTGTGTGTGTGTGTGTGTGTGTGTGTGTGTGTGTGTGTGTGTGTGTCCTCAACAGGCATGTGTCCAGATGAATTGTCCTTGAGCCAGACTCTGACCCCTCACTGCTGCTCATTGTAATTCACTCTGCGTAAGAGCATCAAACGTGTGCCTGAAATGTAAATTGAATTTTCCTTAACAGTAATAATAATGTGATATATCATTGATCCCCTCAGGGGGTCAAGAGTGTGGCAGCTACAGAGCAGCAGCCCAGGAGTTGCTGGAGATTTACTGACTTCCTCAAGGTCACTTCAGCGGGGTGGATGCTTGCCGACATAGGGCGTGAACCTGGGTTATCTGGTTGTCTCTCAAAACCACTAGGCCACCCTGCCACGGCAGAAATGACGTAGCACAATCCTGGATTGGCCTAAAAATGTCTGCAGCCAAAAACACTCACCTTGGCATTGGGTGTCCTTCATGGCGGGTTCAAATCCGGAGGAGCAGGTGCAGGAACCTACAGGGACCATCCACTCGCCATCGCCGTTGCAGTAGAGCTTCAGAGGCACAGACACTTCCACGGCGTTGGGAACGCAGGTTCCCGGCGCGATGACCAAGAGACGTTGCCTCGGCCCCGGTCGCTGTCTCCGGGAAGACAGCAAAGTTGGCGATGCTGGTGGAGCACTTCTTGTAGAAGACCCTCACCGAGATGAGCGACATGCAAGCGCCAAGGTCCTGGAAGGCCAAGTAGAACCCGGCCTTGGACAGCGGACCGAAGCTTCGGACTTTAGTGTTCACCCGTCCCGTCTCGAGCATGGAGAAGCTCTCATCTGGGGCAATAGTGTCCACCTTCACGTACGGGTTCTCCATCCAGAAGGGGCTGGTGGCCGTGGCCGAGTCTGAGTCGGACTCGTAGTAGAAGAGGTTGAAGGTCTCCTTGCAGGAACCGGGGATGTTGGGGATGCTGTTGCAGTCGCGCACCGTGAACTTCATCTCCACGTAGACGCGCAGCACATCCTTGCGCGGGATGAAGTCGCTGCGCAGCCAGTTGTTTTGGTTGAGGTCCCGTACGTTGCACACCTGGTACGTCCGGATGGGATTCATGGCGTCATCGTAGCCGCTCACCTCTTCCCACTGCAGAGAGAGGAGAAAAGGAATAGGGATAGTTTAGATGCTGGATACGATCGTTGATACCTTAGACAGATAGACTCTCTTTGCCTCATATATACAGATTTCTAAAATGTACAGTCACCCATCTGTACAACTGCAGTTATAAGCTAGGACGCTGTATTCAGCCACATGGCATGATGAGGAAAGAATGACTACAACAGGGCAGATGTTAAGACCTAGCGAGAAAGAAGGGGAAATGAAATTTACTGCTTTTTGGGCTTTTTCGATTACGTCCCGGGCGTTTCCCCCTCGGCTTTGCCACACTACGCTTTTCATCTCTGGTTACTGTGGCGATAAGCCAGGGACGAGGACGGCAAATTCATCACAATTACGGCAGACTGTCAGCCTCCCCACCGCAGAGCCACCACAGCATGTTTACCTCATATCTGTTTGGAAGTAGCAGCCACATTGCTTCACAACCAATTACGCTTCAATTACGGAGCAATGATCGCATCGTCCTCTAATACAGTCGGGGAAAAGGCGCCGGTTAACCTTCATGCTTTCTCTTTTTACACTCTTTTACATCTTTCAATGCTACTACAGTACCCAGGGGGTGAATTATCAAGGATAAAATGGGATTTAATTTTCTAAACTTTGATTACCAGCTTCATTAAATGAACGCAAGCAAACTAGACTCTGAAAGCTGCGGAGTGAGACACGGTAATCTAATGCATTTTTTTCAATCTCCAATGAGGACATTACGATTAAATCAATTCATTTCAAATAGGGATTCCTGTGTGTGTGTCCTAATGTGTGTGTTGAGCGCTCTGTAAATGTACTGAAATGTACTCCCTTTTCCTTCTACACAAATATACTACATTTGTATTTCAGCTGACCCTCTTATCCTTAGCAACTGATGATAAATGAGCATGTAGGGGTCAAGTGATCACATGGATCTTGCTGCACGTATTGGCTTGAACTGTGACCTTTCGGTTACAGGATGGTCTTTCAGCTACCTTGCCACCTCGAAAGACTAAAATACTGAGGTCTGCTAAGGCATGCCTATAAAAGAATAAAGGGACTAGCGTTACACTCTCGGGACAGAAGTTTCCCTTAGAACATTTGACATTCTCCAAACTCCAAAAAGGCACCAATTTGTCCTATAGAGCCCGTTGTTTCCATCCCAGCTCTGAGCATCTTAATTAAGACTGTGATATGGATGTGGTGGAGACAGGGCTATTCATCCAGGGCCCCGGAGGCCTTAAGGGAGAGAGAGAGAGAGAAAATGGGCGTAGCTCAGCCGTGGCATTAGAACGATGGGCCGATGCGAGAGAGAGAGAGAGAGAGAGAGAGAGAGGGAAGAAGCGACCGGAGGGAATCGATAATCACCGGCCGGGTCAATGGGACGGCTAAAAGCATGAAGTGTCAATGGGTATTTAGTTCAGCGTAATAAATCACCCTCCGCGAGACCGCGATAGAGCCAAGTGGGTGTGTGTTTGTGTATCCGCCTGTTTTGCCAGCTTGTTTGTAAGTGTATGTGGTTGTGTGTGTGGAGAGAGAGAGAGGTCATCTCCGCAAGACACACACACACACACACACAACCACTGGCCAGACGCTCAGAGTGAGGCTGCTTAAACCTGAATGAATTAAGTAGGTCATGTGAAAGAGGGTCAAGTTCCTTGGCATCGATTTCCAACAAGATGAATTGTTGCGCGAGATTCACAAACCACTCCATTTTCCCTTTGTCCTTTCCAATGAGAGAGATTTTACCTCCAGATGAAACTGGACCTCGGAGGCGGCGGTATTTAAGCTAATATGTAGGAGTTCGCCTTTGCAGCCCTTACCTCCGCGAGAAGCTAGACTGATGCGCTACGTCTAGGATTAGCGCTAAATGCTAGCTGCAATGCTAGCTCCAAAAAAAAGTGCTAGCAATTAGTATGTGGGTTTTTTTTTTTAGCTAGCACCAGCTCTTCCAGGCTAATTTTGAAGGCTTTCTAGCGTCTTCATAACATGTTTTAGCACGCTGCCGCCAAATGCGAGTCTGTCAGGTAGATACTAATATGCTAACAACAGTTATTATCTCTACAGGCTAACTAGCTAGCTATCTTTTTAGCGGCGTACGGTTATGGAAAACCCTGGGGGCTTCATTCCAAGCCCGGGGAGAGCCATTAACCCCTGCTGCAGAATGGAATTCCCCCTTCACAACCCATCTGTTTTAGGGGATAAATGACACAGCATATGCACACACACACACACACACACACACAAACACACCTACACACACACACAGACAAACACACATGCAAACACACGTGCAGACAGACATGGATCGTGAAAATGGGAAATCCAGACACCAACACACAGATGCAGAGACGAAATGAGATAGGGTACCACATGTAGACACACACACACACACACACACACACACACACACACACACCTACACACACACACACACAGATGTGCCCAGATACAGATAAGACACATAAAATCCAGACACCAACATGCAGACACGGAACTGAAAGCAGACAAAAAAAAACATGTACACCACACATACACACACACAACACTACAGGAAATTGGCAGTGTGTGTGTGTGTGTGTGCGCAAAACAGTGTCTCCACACACACACACACTGTCTCTCTCTCTCTCTCTCTCTCTCTCTCTCTCTCTCTCACGCCTTGCTTTTGCACCAAGCACAGTGGGACTAACAGTAGTGGCTGTATGCCTGTTGTTTCTCCGGGGACTCATCGTCTCCGTCTAGCTCCGTCTGCAGCCTTATCCGTATGCGTTGTGCGCCGCTTCGGAGCGTGACTAACAGCTTAATGGACAGGGAGAGTGAGAGGGTGGAGATAAAGAGGCCTCTTCTCCACAAAACAAGAAACAAGACAGAAAGACGCCGTGAGTCAGACCGGGCCGGATAGCTCACCTGGGAGAGAGAGAGGTAGTGAGTGTGTAAGAGAGAGAGAGAGAGAGAGAGAGAGAGAGAGGGGCTACAGCTTAAGGTTTCTTGGGATGCTTTTACGTCGACTTCTGCCCGTATGAGCGTTTTTTCTCTGGAGCTCAGCCAACGATGTTGCTTTTGCTTGTCCTCTCGGTCACCGTGTCCAACACTCGTCACCTCTCCCCCGACAAAAAACAGGCCGCGGCGGTCCCCGACGAATAAACGTTACACAGAGAGGGTCATGCAACAACAAAAAAAAGACGCCGAGCGTTTTTTTTTTAAGCTGAAGGATGAAAGGGGAACATAAAAAAAAAAGAGGGGAAGGGAGGGAGGGGAAGGAAAGATAACTCAGGGACGAGCACCGTCTGTGGCGCATTCTGCTGCGAGACAAAAAAAAAAAAAAAGGGGAGGGGAGGGGGGGAGAAATTCATCTTGACGCGAACAACAGAATGGACTGAGTCCTTTCTCGGTTTGCGATGGGGGGGAAACGTGTGCAGGAGGCGCTCCACTGTAGGCATATCTGTTGAAAGGGAGCATCTGTTGCGGGTTTGGTTCGGGGAAAAAGAAAAAAGGAGGGAGGCGTTTAGTGTCTGCGCCGTCCTGCTCCGGACCGCTGGGAGCTTCGCTGCTGCAGTCGTTTTACAAGGGGGGGGGGGAGAGGGAGGAAGGGAGGGAGGGAGAGGGGGGAGGGTGCTGATTGTTGTAGCTGCGGTGGCTAGTGTCTCCGGCTTCATTAGTGCTTAGTTACTCGGAAGTAAAGGAAGGAGGGGGGAAAAAGGAGGGTGAGCGACTTTCAACAGCTGGGATGGCATCTCAAAACAACAACAAACGGGGGGCCCCTCAAAAGACAGGGGCCCGAGTCAGAGGAGGCCCCCACAAAGGAGAAGGGAGGAGTGCCGGCGGTGTTTGAAGTGTCGCCGAGGAGGGTCAAGGCTCTTTTTCCTCCTGCCTCTTCAGCCCATTGTGGAGACCCACGTGGGAAAGCGAGGCTGAGGCTGTCACCGGCGCTTTGTTTGGGCGGGGAGATTTGGACGCCCGGGACGCGCAACGGGTCACAACGGCAAGGAAATATTTCACAGCTCACAAGGAAAGTGTCACATTTTTCTCATTTTTTTTTCTTTCTCAAGTGCGGAAGGGAACATCTGCGACGCGGGGCGGAGCGGCGAAATCAGATCGCGGTGTATCTTTTTCTCGCGTGCCAAAAAGGCGCATTCCTGTGGCACGCGCTCGTGCACATCCTGTCGAGTGATTTGCTGCTTGAAGTTGTACAGGAATGTGTCATTATGAATAATTTGCATATGCACACACACACACACACACATACAGAGAAAAGTCTCATGCATACGAACCAGGTGACGCCTAAAACTATTAACATGTAAATAAACGTAGTATGTGACATTTCAATTACAACAACAACGACAACTCATACACACACACACACACACACACACACACAGTCATGTCTTCCTTCCACTCTCTCGCCATCTGCCTTTCCACTAAATCACTCTCACTCTCGTGAACACACACACACACACACACATGCGGCAGACTCACCCCGGTCTCAGGGTGCGCTGTCCAGGCTAATTCTGTCGTGGCCCACTTCGTGTCCATCAGCGTCTCTGTGAACGGAAGCAGACAGATAGAAAAAAAAAAACAACCAGGTCAGACAAAGAGGAACACAGAACAAGTAGACGAGATCAATAGCAAATTTCAAGAGTTGCGTAACGGCGTCGTAAAAACTTCTCGAATGATCGGAAAAAATGGGCGAAGACGTAAATAAGGAGA